>ML097105.1:21748-36000 GCA_003697995.1 Taxidea taxus jeffersonii | reverse complement strand
TTTTTTTTTTTTTAAGATACCAAAGGGGCATCTGTGTGGCTCAGTAGGTTCAGTGTCTGCTTTGGGCTCAGATCATGATCTTAGGGTCCTGAGATCAAGCCCCACATCAGGCTCCCTGCTCTGTGGGGAATGCTTCTCCCTCTCCCTTCGCCAGCCACTCCCCCTGCTTGTGCTCTCTCTGTCTGTCAAATAAATAAATAAAATCTTAAAAAAAAAAAAAAAAGATACCAAAGGTTGGGGGGCCTGGGTGTCTCAGTTGGTTGGTTAATCATCTCTTGATCTCAGCTTGGGTCTTAATCTAAGCATTGTGGGTTTGGGCCCCACATTGGGCTCTACGCTGGGTGTGGAGCATATTTAAAGAATAAAAAAAAGAAAAAAAGAAAGATACCGAAGGCACTGGAGAGCAAATTGGTACAGTATAACACTGTTAGTAAGTTATTTGGCAGTAAGTTTCAGCAATTTAAAAAATGTTCATTGAACCCCCTGAACTCAGTAATTTCACTTTATAAATATCCACTGCATTATATATTGAGAAACACAAACATCTATACCCACATCACTTTACTATTCAGCTATCCTCATTAACATGACTTTACTATTCCATTGTCTTCATCAACATAACTTTATTATTCTAAGAAATTCTTGGAAGATAAGAGTTGGAAATATCTTTATTTTTCATTTCTGGCATATCCTGCAAACATATTTAAAGAAACATCCAACTGGTCAACTTTTAAATAGATAAGACCAAACACCTGTTTTCTCTTCTAGTCTCCAAAACCTTAAGCCTCAAATTTTCACCTTGTGTATAGTCCAATCAATCCTAAACCATTATATGATTCTTACCCTGTCTCAGTCGATCCCTCTTATTCAAAGACCCACTTTAAATCAGATCCCCCAAAGCCTTATAAATCCTCCAACCTTCTCTCATCCTTCTGAGATGCTAAGATTCTGTCAAGGTAGTCGTCTTTTTTACTGAGGTAAGCAATAAATTCAACTCTGACATACACCAGATTGTGAAAGCAAAAGATGGGGGACACCTGGGTGGCTCAGTTGGTTAAGCAGCTGCCTTCGGCTCAGGTCATGATCCCAGCCAGCGTCCTGGGATCGAGTCCCACATCAGGCTCCTTGCTCGGCGGGGAGCCTGCTTCTCCCTCTGCCTCTGCCTGCCTCTCTGTCTGCCTGTGCTCGCTCGCTCGCTCTCTCTCTCTCTCTCTAACTAAAAAATAAATAAAATCTTAAAAAAAAAAAAGCAAAAGATGGAATAATAGTCATACTTAGTGTCTAATTAAAGGAAAGTTACTCTAGGAGCAGAAAACTTTTCCTTTTTTCCCTCATATAGTCCTTTGCCTGGTCTAATAATTATATTGACATGAGATAGATTAGCATGAGAAAAACAAACAAAATACACAGGAGCCCCATAAAAATATGAAGACTCAATTGGCAGCCAGTTAATTGAGATATATATAATATCCTGCAAAAGGAAAGAGGTAGAGATTTGGGGATAAAAAGGGGGGGATGTCATTCACAGAAAGGCAGAGGAGATGTTTAGAGAACAAAGGTTGCCTTGTTATGCAGATAAGTTTCTTAGAGAAAAACATATTTCTGGAAATAGCTCTCTTCTTGGTAGAGAACTCCTTTCCAAACTAAATTAAGGCAGTTGAAGGGAAGGTAAAAGCTTTTTCTAAATCTGCTGGATTTTGAATGCTTTTAGGTCAAAATGATCCTCATGCTAAAGTGACATATTTTGGGGTGGTAAATTCTGCTCCCCTTCATTACTAATTAAAATAGGATATGTTATTTCAAAGAAATAGAGGAATGTGGAGTAAGTGGAAAATGCTTAGGTTATTAAGTTAAACATAACAAAATTGTACTTATGATTCCAACTATGGGCTCTATGTAAGCATATTAAGAAAGGAAGGAAGGGGGACGCCTGGGTGGTTCAGTTGGTTAAGCAGCTGCCTTCGGCTCAGGTCACGATCCCAGTGTCCTGGGATCGAGTCCCACATCGGGCTCCTTGCTCGGCAGGGAGCCTGCTTCTCCCTCTGCCTCTGCCTGCCTCTCTGTCTGCCTGTGCTCTCTCTCTCTCTCTCTAACAAATAAATAAATAAAGTCTTTAAAAAAAAAAGAAAGGAAGGAAGGGAGGGCAAGAGAGAAAGAGGAAGGAAGGAAGGAAGGAAAGGAAAGAGAGAGAGAAAGACCAAGAGAACAACAGCTTAGTGTTTCTCTTTGAGTGTTGAAATATAAATTTTTTTCTTCTCTTATTTTCAAATTTTCTTTAATGAAAAAAATTGTAATAATGAAAATATTTTTTTACCAGCTTCATATTCAAAGGGTACAATGGTTATTATGGTATGTGAATGGGAGAGATGTAATTTGTGCAATGCTCTACCTTCAGGCTACTGAAGTACACCAAGTTCCTCAACAATCAAAATTAAAAGACACTGTTTAGAAGAGAGACTCTAGTTGGTAACTGTGGAAATGATAGACTAGTTTAGGCAGGTGCACTTCTTTGAATATAAATAATCACATTACAGACTCTAAAATCAAGGTGGTTTCCATAATCCCCACAAATAATGGGGGCTCTCTTATTGTCCTATAGATGTGACAAGATTAAAATTATTAACATAAGCATAGTTCTTTTTTTCTCCCCCCCCCCACAACTGTTTCCACAAAGCTTTCAGGTACTGCCTACTTAATTAAGCTTTGTACTTCCTCCTTTACAAATGGAAAAGAAAGATCTGAAAAGAACCACTGTTCTCAGGGCACTGCATGTTTCAGGGAGCATGTGGCACACTGCTCTTGAAGCAGGGAGAAAATGATCAGAGACTGGAAATATCCTTTTAGGGTAGGGAGTGACAGGTTTCTAGGAATTTCAAAGGACTGAAAATAGGAGTAGACAAGGGATTTAATAAGAGTTTTCATGAGCTAGGTAACTGGACCCCTTTAAACATCTGAGAGAGAGGTGCCTGGATGGCTCAGTAGGTTAAGCATCTAATTCTTGGTTTCCCCTCAGGTCATGATCCTAGGGTTGTGAGATCCGGCCCCACATTGGGCTCTGTGCTAGGCATTGAGCCTGCTTGGGATTCTCTCTCCCTCTCTCCCACTCCCTCTGCCCAACCACCTCTTTCTCTCCCTCTCTAACAAAAATAAATAAATAAACTTTGTTAGGAAAAAAAAAGTCTGAGAGAGACATGAATCAAGACTGGAATTTCTTTTGGAGCTGTGTTTTAAATGTAACACCACTCCCACACTGAAGCACATGGGCTTCTTATTGCTTCATTATTGTTATAAACATGCATTAAATTCTGAGTTAGAAAAACAGTATTGGTGACTTTTTTTAATATGCATACCAAAAATAGAAGACAAAATTGAACAGCAACACTGGTTTTTTATCTAGAATTTATACAAAGGAAATTCTGTACATGGTAGATAAGAGTACAGTGGCTAGAAAGGTATGTTTGATAGTGAAGATGGCCTTCTTTGTCTGGATCTACCACAGCATGGATGAAAAACCTCTGCAAATCACCAAACTCCCTTTACTCTGCTCTCATACTTATCAAACAACATTGTGTGATTTCTTTGTTACTTGGGGCCCAGCAAATGGGTGCTAGATAACAGATACAAGTAATCCAGCTGATGGGAACACTGATCTTTTAAAAATGAATAAAGTGGGAGTGCCTGGGTGGCTCAGTCATTAGGTGTCTGCTTTAGGCTCAGGTCATGATCTCAGGGTTCTGGGATCGAGCCCCGCGTAGGGCTCCCTGCTCAGCGGGAAGCCTACTTCTCCCTCTCCCAGTGTGCCTGTTTGTGTTCCCTCTCTTGCTGTGTCTATCTCTGTCAAAAAAATGAATAAATAAATAAATAAGATCTTTTCAAAAAATGAATAAAGTGATCTCCTAGTATGCATGTGCTCACATGTACACACACACACACAAACACACACACAGCAGCCTGATATGTGCTTGACCAGAGTAAACCAGTTAATCTGAGAGCTAAAATCACTAAAGTTCAAGAACTCTAGAGAAGAGAGACCACCATATCCTAGCCAGTGGTAATTTACCGGAATTCAGTGCTGGTCAGTATGGGCCAAACATTGCTACAGGTATATTAAAGCAAAATATAACAAAGGAACAAACCTCTGATGCTGTTATGATCATTAAAAAATTACTGCATACTGATTTAAAATTTATAGAGGTGGAATGCTAGTCAATAATAATAACAAATCCCATTCACAGGTTAGCAAATAGTGAGATTGTTTCTTTGAGGATTTCATATGTTGGGTGAGGTAGATGTTTCCCAACCAAAGCATATTCTTCATACATTGAAAGTTGATTACCTATTGGTGTAATCAGCCTTAAATACTTAAGGAAATAATTACATTAACATTGATCATATCAATCACATCAGTGATAAAAAATAAAATCAGTATTAGTAATAATAATCTAAACAGTCTTGTGTCTAAAGAATATTTGGTGTTTGTTTATACATTGGTATGTGTATTCTGAACCATCTTAGCATATGACAATTACACCATAGATGTGACCATATAAAGGATCAAATGTCAAGACATCTAAATGTTTGGGGGCGCCTGGGTGGCTCAGTGGGTTAAAGCCTCTGCCTTCGGCTCGGGTCATGATCCCGGGATCCTGGGATGGAGCAGGGAGCCTGCTTCTCCCTCTCTCTCTCTGCCTGCCTCTCTGCGTACTTGTAATCTCTGTCTGTCAAATAAATAAATAAAATCATTTAAAAAAAAGGCATCTAAATGTTTGTTTTTCAAATTACCAAAAGACCTTTTTTTACTACTCCAAGCATACCTCTTTTTATTACCCTTCACTTTATTGCAGTTCACAGCTACTGCATTTTCTACAAATTGAAGGTTTGTGGCAAACCCACATAGAACAAGTCTCTTGGCAAAACATTTACTACAGCATTTGCTTACTTCATGTCTGTGTCACATTTCAGTAATTCTCACAGTATTTAAAAATTTGTCATTATTATCATATTTGTTATGGTGATCTGTGATTAGTGATCTTTGATGTTAGTATTTTAACTGATGAGAAGACACAAACTGTACCCATATAAGACAATGAACTTAACCGATAAATGTGTATATTCTGACTGCTCTACCAACTGTCTATTCCCCCATCTCTCTCCCTCTTCTTGGGCCTCCTTATTTCCTCCTTATTAAACAACAATATGGAAATTAGGCCAATTAATAGCCCTACAGGTGTTCAAGTGAAAGAAAGAATATCTGTTAAATCAAAAGCTAGAAATGATTAAGCTTGGTGAGGAAGGCATGTCAAAAGCTAAGCCTCTTGTGCCAACTAGTCAAGAAGTAAATGTAAAAAAAAAGTTCTTGAAGGAAATTAAAAATGCTATTCCAGTGAACAAATGAATGATAAGGGAGCAAAATAGCAATATGACTGCTTATTGACAATGTACCTGGTCATCCAAAAGATTTGATGGAAAAAAGTACAGTGAGATTCATGTTGTTTTCATGCCTAACATAACATCCATTCTACAACCCATGGATAAAGGAGTCATTTGAACTCTCAAGTCTTATTATTTAAGAAATTCATTTTGTGGGATGTCTGGGTGGCTCAGTGGTTAAGCATCTGCCTTTGGCTCAGGTCATGATGCCAGGGTCCTGGGATCGAGTTCTGCATTGGGCTCCCTGCTCAGCTGGGAGCCTACTTCTCCCTCTCTATGTACCGCTCCCCCTGCTTGTGTTTGTTCTCTCTCTCTCTCTCTGACAAATAATAAATAAAATCTTAAAAAAAAATAAAGCCTAAATCCAGCAAGAGAAGATAAACAATAAAGATTAGAGCAGGAATCAATAATATAGAAATAAAATAAAAACAAAAACAAAACAAAACAGTAGAACAGATCAACAAAACTAGAAGCTAGTCCTTTGAAAGAATAAAATCGATAACCCCCCCAGGCAGACTTATCAAAAAGAAAAGAGAAATGAACCAAATAAATAAAATCATGAATGAAAGAGATCACAACCAACATCAAAGAAATACAAACAATTATAAGAGGATATTATGAGCAATCATATGCCAACAAATTAGGCAATATGGAAGAAATGCATCCATTCCTAGAGACATACAAGCTACCAAAACTGAAATAGGAAGAAGTAGAAAACCTGAACAGACCTAAAACCAGCAAAGAAGTTGAAGCAATAATCAAAAATCTCCCAACAAACAAAAGCTCAGGACCAGATGGCCTCCCAGCAAAATCCTACCAAACATCAAAAAAAGGAATTAATATCTAGTCTTCTGAAACTGTTTCAAAAAATGGAAATGGAGGGAAAACTTCCAAACTAATTCTGAGGCCAGAATTACCTTAATCCCAGAACCAGACAAAGACACCCACTAAAAAGGGAGAATTATATATCCCTAATGAACATGGATGCAAAAATTCTCACCAAGATACTAGCTAATAGGATCCAATGGTACATTAAAAAGCTTATTCACCATAATTAAGTAGGATTTGTTTCTGGGCTGCAAGGGCTGTTCAACATCCACAAATCAATCAATGTGATATACTACATTAATAAAAGAAAGAACAAGGACCACATGATTCTCTCAATAGATGAAGAGAAAGCATTTGACAAAATACAGTATCTTTTCTTGATAAAAACACTCCACTTGTAGGGATAGAGGGAACATACCTCAATATCATAAAAGTCATATATGAAAAACCCACAGCAAATATCCTCAATGGGGAAAAACTGAGAGCTTTTCCCCTAAGGTCAGGAGAATGACAGGGATACTTATTCTCACCACTGTTGTTCAACGTAGTATTGGAAGTCCTAGCCTCAGCAATCAGACAACAAAAAGAAAAAAAGACATCCAAATTGGCAAAGAAGCCAACCCTTTACTCTTCACAGACAACATGATAGTCTATGTAGAAAACCCAAGAGACTCCACCCAAAAATTGCTAGAACTGATACAGGAATTCAGTAAAGTCCCAGGATATGATATCAATCCACAGAAGTCAATCGTATCTATACACTAACAATGAGGCAGAAAAAAGAGAAATTAGGGAATTGATCCCATTTAAAATTGCACCAAAACCCATAACATACCTAGGAATAAACCGAACCAAAGAAGTAAAGGATCTGTACTCTGAAAACTATAGAACACTTATGAAAGAAATTGAGGAAGACACAAAGAAATATAAAAACATTCTATGCTCATGGACTGGAGGAACAAATATTGTTAAAATGTCTATGCTACCCAAAGCAATCTACACATTCAAAGCAATCCCTATCAAAGACCACCAGCATATTCCACAGAGCTGAGCAAACAATCCTAAAATGTGTATGGAACCAGAAAAGACCCTGAATTGCAAAAGGAATGTTGAAAAAGAAAATCAAAGCTGGAGGCATCACAATGCCAAACTTCAAGCTGTATTACAAAGCTGCAGTCATTAAGACAGTATGGTACTGGCACAAAAACAGGCACATAGATCAATGGAACAGAATAGAGAACCCAGAAATGGACCCTCAACTACTATAGTCAACAAATCTTCGACAAAGCAGGAAAAAATATCCAATGGAAAAAGACAGTCTCTTATCTAATGGTGTTGAAAAAATCAGACAGCCACATGCAGAAGAATGAAACTGGATCACTTTCTTATACCATACACAGCAGTAAACTCAAAACGGATGAAAGACCTAAATATGAGATAGGAAGCCATCAAAATCTTAGAGGAGAACACAGGAGCAACCTCTTTGACCTTGGCTGCAGCAACTCCTTGCCGGACACGTATCCAAAGGCAAGAGAAACAAAAGTAAAGATGAGCTATGGGGAGGTCATCAAGATAAAAAGCTTTTGCACAGCAAAAGAAACAGTCAACAAATCTAAAAGGCAACCTATGGAATGAAAGAAGTTATTTGCAAACATCTTATCAGATAAAGGTCTAGTATTCAAAATCTATAAACTCAACACCCAAAAACCAAAAAATCCAGTCAAGAAACAGACAGAAGACATGAATGGACATTTCTGCAAAGATGACATCCAAATGGCTAACAGATACATGAAAAATGCTCCACATCACTTGGCATCAGTAAAATACAAATCAAAATCACAAAATGAGACCACCTCACACAGGTCAGAATAGCTAAAATTAACACTCAGGGAACAATAGATGTTGGTGAGGCGGAAGAGAAAGGGGGACTCTCTTACACTGTTGGTGGGAATGAAAACTGGTGTAGCCACTCTGGAAAGCAGTATGGAGTTTCCTCAAAAAGTTAAAAATAAAGCTACCCTATGACCCAGCAATTGCACTTCTAGGTATTTATCCAAAGGATACAAACATAGTGATTCAAAGGGGCACATGCACTCCAGTGTTTATAGCAGCTATGTCCACAATAGCCAAACTATGGAAAGAGCCCAGATGTCCATTGACAGATGAATGGATATAAAAGATGTGGTGTATATACAGACAACGGAATACTACTCAGCCAGCAAAAATGAAATCTTGCCATTTGCAACGACGTGGTTGGAACTAAGGTATTATGGTAAGTGAAATAAGTCAGCCAGAGAAAGACAAATGTCATATGATTTCACTCATATATAGAATTTAAGGAACAAGACAGATGAATGTAAGGGAAGGGGAAAAAAATAAAATAAGATGAAAACAGAGAGGATGGCATACCATAAGAGACACCAAACTCTAAGAAACAAACTGAGGGTTGCTGGAGAGAAGCTGTGTCGGGGGATGGAGTAATTGGATTATGGGCATTAAGGAGGGCACTTGATATAATGAGCACTGGATATTACATGCAATTGATGAACCACTAAATTCTATCCCTGAAAATTCTACCCTCTGAAAATAATAATATAGTATACGTTAACTACACTGAATTTAAAGTAAAGAATTTTTTTAAAAGAACCACTGTGATAGAAACAGTTCAAAATATCAATAATAACAGGATTTTGGATGAAATTCTCTCATGGACGACTACGAGGGGTTTAAGAATTCCATGGAGGAAGTAACTATAAATGTGGTGGAAATAGCAAGAGAGCTAGAATTAAAGATGTGACTGAACTGCAGCAGTCTTATGATCAAATTCCAAGTTGAGGAATTGCTTCATATAGATGAGCAAAGAAAGTGGATTCTTGAGATGGAATCTATTCCTGGTGAAGATGCTGTGAAGATTAGTGAGACGATAACAAAGGATTCAGAATATGACATAAACTTAGCTGATAAAGTAGCTGCAGGGTTTGAGAAGATTGATGCTAATTCTGAAAAAAGTTCTGTCTACAAAAAGATATCAAACAGCATCCCATGCTACAGAGCAAGTGTCCATGAAAGGAAAAGTTAATCCATATGGCAAATTTATTGCGGTCTTATTTTAAGAAATTGCCACAGCCAACTCATCATTCAGCAGCCACCACCCTGATCAGCCAGCAACCATCAACATCAAGGCAAGACCTTCCACAAGCGAATGATTACAAGTAGCTCACTGAAAGCTCAGATGATGGTTAGCACATTTTAGTAATAAGGTATTGCCAATTAAGATATGTATTTTTTAGACATAATATTATTGCACATTTAATAGACTACAGCATAGTGTAAACAGAACTTTTATATGTACTGGGAAACCAAAAATTTCATTTGACTTGCTTTATTGCAATATTCACTCTACTGTGGGGGTCTGGAATTGAACTCACATTCTCTCCAAGGTATGCCTATATGTCATCTCCAATACTCTGGCGTGGATATAGGAAACTTCCCTGAGGGAGTCCAGCATTTTTGTGTATTTAAAGCTAATGGATTGCACACATTAAGTTGGAAGGCTGGCTGATTTTTCTTTAGAGCAAAGACTGAATTATAATAAATACAACATAAACATACAAATACAAATATACATACAAGAAGTCAGGTGGGAGGCTAGTTAGTACTTGAAGTCAGAATAATATTGTATCATGTTTTAGGATTCCTCTGAGTTTGTTTCATGGACACACCACATATTTAAAACAATTTTGTGATTAGGAGTTTAATTTTAGTGACTAGAGGTTAAAATTACATTAAAAAGTTTAGGAATATCTGAAAAATATAAAACTATGAGTTGTGGTCATGCTGAGTAGCAGAGGAAACATGATCTAAGTAGCTGCATATTAGATATTACAATCTCATATTTATTAACAGCAAAATTACTTTTTAAAAAAGTGGATATTTAGATTCTACTGCTCTCCCAATGCTAGAATCTTTGGTTCATCGATTGATGAAAAACTACTCATTAAATATCTTCTATGTTCAAGATACTATACTGTGACATATAAAGACATCTTTAAAAATATTTCATGTCCTTGAGGAATGTATTATTTGATTCCAAAGTGCAGCAATTTGATGTCAGTTGAGCGTATCTTGTTTTTATTATACTTTCAGAAGAAAAGCTGGATTGCTAAATAAAATATGTCATCATTTCAGCATTTACTGTGTCAATAGTTGAGATTGTGAATGTCAAAAAATATTAAAGGTAAGTATTCTTGGAAAGATTACTCTAACTATAGTAAAACTGACATATGAGAATATTTAATTAAAATAGAGGTATATTAAGATATTTTTCAAACTAGGGATGCCTGGGTGGCTCAGTTGGTTAAGCGGCTGCCTTCAGCTCAGGTCATGATCCCGGGGTCCTGGGATCGAGTCCCGCATCGGGCTCCTTGCTCAGTGGGGAGCCTGCTTCTCCCTCTACCTCTCTGCCTGCCTCTCTGCCTACTTGTGCTCTCTGTCTGTCAAATAAATAAATTTAAAAAAAATCTTTAAAGAAAAAGATATTTTCAAACTATAGACACAAATCTTTGAAATACAGCAAAAGAAGTACTAAGAGGGAAGCTGATAGTAATACAAGCCTACCTCAAAAAACAAGCAAAATCTCAAACAATTTAAATTTACACCTAAAGGAACTAGAAAAAGAAGAATAAATAAAGCCCAAAGTTGGTAGAAGAAAAGAAATGATAAAGATCAGAACAGAAATAAATGAAATACAGAGTAAAAAACAATGGAAAAGATCTATGAGGAGCACTTGGTTGGCTCAGTCGGTAGAACATGTGCCTCTTGATCTCAGGGTTGTGAGTTCAAGCCCCAAATTGGGCATGGAGCCAGTTTAAAAAGTAAAATAAAATAAAATAATGATTGGTGAAATTAAGAGCTGGTTCTCTGAAAAGATAAACAAAATTGATACAGCTTTAATCGGGGTCATCAAGAAGAAAAGAGGGAACAAACAAATAGAAGCAGAAGTGAAAGAAGAGAACAACTGATACCACAGAAATACAAAGGATTATAAGAAACTACCCTGACAAAGTATACGCTAACAAACTGACAACTTAGAAGAAACTGATAAATTCCTAGAAATATACAATCTTCTGAGACTGAATCAGGAAAAAGTAAAAAATCTAAACAGGCAATTTACTAGTAATGAAATTGAATCAATAACCAAAAAAACTCCCAGCAAACAAGTCTAAGACCAGATGTACTCACAGACGAATTCTACCAAATATTTAAAGAAAAGTTAATGCCTATTCTCCTCAAACTATTCCTGCCCCCCCAAATAAAATGGAAGAAGTAGGGAAGCTTCTTTTTTTTTCTTCTTTTTAAGATTTTAATTATTTATTTGACAGAGTAAGAGACATCGAGAGAGGGGAACACAAGCAGGGAGAGTGGGAGAGGGAAAAGCAGGCTCCCCGCTGAGCAGGGAGCCCAACATGGGACTCAATCATGACCAGGACCCTGGGATCATGACCTGAGCTAAAAGTAAATACTAATGACTGAGCTGCCCAGGTGCCCCAAGAAGGAAGGCTTCTAAATACAATCTATGTGGGGCACCAGAGTTGCTCAGTTGGTTACGTGTCTGCCTTTGGTCAGGCCATGATCTCAGGGTCCTGGGATGAAGCCCCACATAGGACTCCCTGCTCAGCAAGGAGTCTGCTTCTCCCCCTGCATCACCCCTCCCAACTCATGTTCACCTGCACTCTCTCTCCCACAAAAAATAAATGAAATCTTTAAAAATACATACATACAGGGACACCCGGGTGGCTCAGTTGGTTAAGCAGCTGCCTTCGGCTCAGGTCATGATCCCAGCGTCCTGGGATTGAGTCCCACATCAGGCTCCTTGTTCAGCAGGGAGCCTGCTTCTCCCTCTGCCTCTGCCTGCCGCTCTGTCTGCCTGTGCTTGCTCCCGCTCTCTCTCTGACAAATAAATAAATAAAATCTTAAAAAAAAATACATACATACATACATACATACATACAATCTATGAAGCCAGCATCACCGTAATATCAAAACCAGAAAAAGAACACTATAAAAAAGAAAACTACAGGTCAATATCCCTGATGAACATAGATGCAAAAATCTCCAACAAAATATTAAAAACCTCATTCAACAATACACTCATTAAAAGGATCATTCAGGGGGCACCTGGGTGGCTCAGTGGGTTAAAGCCGCTGCCTTCGGCTCAGATCATGATCCCAGGGTTCTGGGATCGAGCCCCACATCAGGCTCTCTGCTCTGCGGACAGGCTGCTTTCTCCTCTCTCTCTGCCTGCCTCTCTGCCTACTTGTGATCTCTGTCTATCAAATAAATAAATAAAATCTTTAAAACAAAACAAAAATAAAAGGATCATTCAGGGGTGCCTGGATGGCTCAGTCAGTTAGGTGTCTGATTCTTGGTTTCAGCTCAGGTCATGATCTCAGGGTTGTGAGATCTAGCCGTTTGGGGCTTTGTGCTCACTAGGTGTCTGTTTAAGATTCTTTTCCTCTCCCTCTGCCCCTCCCTCCTCCCCTCCCACCCCCAGTCATGTGCATGTTTTCTCTCTTTCAAATAAATAAATCTTAATTTTTAAAAAAGTATCATTCAAAAAAAAAGGATCATTCATCACAATTCAGTGGGATTTTGTGCAAGAATGATTCAATATTCACAAATCGATCATTGATAAATCACATCAACAAAATGAAGGATAAAATATATGATTATCTCAATAGGTGCAGAATAAACATTTGATAAAATTCAACATCAAAAAAGTGGATGTAGAGGATAAAAAATTAAACATAATGAAGGGCATATATGACAAACCCACAGCTAACATCATAATCAATGGTGAAAAACTGAGAGCTTTTCCTCTAAGATCAGGAACAAGACAAGGATGTCCACTCTCATCACTAATAGTCAACATTGTACTGGAAGTCCTGGCCATAGCAATAAGACAACACAAAGAAATGAAATGCATCCAAATTGGTTAGGAAGAAGTTAAACTGTCACTATTTGCAGATAATATGATACTATATATAGAAAACCCTAAAAACTTCACCAAAAAGACTAATAAGTGAATTCAGTCAAGTTACAGAGTACAAAATTAACACATAGAAATTGATTGTGTCTCTATACACTAATAATGAAGTAGCAGAAACAGAAATTAAGAAAACAATTCCAGTTACAATGGCACAAAAAGAATAAAACAGTGGAATAAAATTGATGAAGATGAAAGACCTATACTCTGAAAACTATAAAACACTGATGAAAGAAATTAAACACTACATGATGTATACTTTATAATGTATATAAATGTTGAATCACTATGTTGTACGTCTAAAATTCATATAATATTGCATGTCAACTACACTTAAAAATCCCTTTTTCCAATATGCACAAAAATAAATTAAGTAAAGAGATATAGTACATACATGATAATAATGTTACTGGGTTATTGTCTTAGATGTTTGGTTTTGGAGGTTTTGTTTTTAGTTTCTTGTTTTGCCTTAGGTGTTTTTTTTAAATTAACATATAATGTATTATTTGTTTCAGAGGTACAGGTCTGTGATTATCAGTCTTACACAGTTCACAGTGTTCACCATAGCACATGCCTTCCCCAGTGTCCATCACCCAGCCATCCCATCCCTCCCACCACCCTCCACTCCAGGAAACCTCAATTTGTTCCCTGAGATTAAGAGTCTCTTATGCTTTGTCTCCCTCTCTGTTTTCATCTTTTTCATTTTTTTCCGCTGTTCCCCATGATCCTCTGCCTTGTTTCTCAAATTCCTCATATCACTGAGATCATATGATAATTGTCTTTCTCTGACTGACTTATTTTGCTTAGCATAATACCCTCTAGTTCCACCCACATCATTACAAACAGCAAGATTTCCTTTTTTGATGGCTGCACAATATTCCATTATATATATAATGTATATACATTATATATATAATATATAATAATATATATAATTATAATATATATA
>ML097105.1:0-21648 GCA_003697995.1 Taxidea taxus jeffersonii | reverse complement strand
TATAATTATATAATATAAATATATATATAATATATATATATATAATATATATATATAATAATATATATATAATTATAATATATATATAATAATGTATATACATTATATATATAATCACATCTTCTTTATCCATTCATCTGTTGATTGACATCTAAGTTCTTTCCATAGTTTGGCTGTTGTGGACATTGCTGTTATAAACATTGGGGTGCACATCCTCTTAGGATCATTACATTTGTATCTTTGGGTAAATGCCCAGTAGTGAATTGCTGGATCATAAGTTAGGTCTATTTTTAACTTTTTGAGGAACCTCCATACTGTTTTCCAGAGTGGCTGTACCAGCTTGCATTCCCATGAACAGTATAGGAGAGTTCCCCTTTCTCCATATCCTCACCCACATCTGTCGTTTCCTGACTTGTTAATTTTAGCCATTCTGACTGATTGTGAGGTGTTATCTCATTGAGGTTTTGATTTGTATTTCCCTGATGCCGAGTGATATTGAACACTTTTTCATGTGTCTGTTGGCCATTTGGATGTCATCTTTGCAGAAATGTCTGTTCATGTCGTCTGCCCATTTCTTAACTGGATTATTTGTTCTTTGGGTGTTGAGATTGTTAAGTTCTTTATAGATTTTGGATACTAGCCCTTTATCTGATATGTCATTTGCAAATATCTTCTCCCATTCTGTTGGTTGTCTCTTGGTTTTGTTGACTGTTTCCTTTGCTGTGCAAAGGCTTTTGATCTTGATGAAGTCGCAATAGTTCATTTTTACCCTTCCTTCCCTTACCTTTGGTGATGTTTCTAGGAAGAAGTTGCTCTGGCGGAGGTCGAAGAGTTGCTGCTTGTGTTCTTCACAGGGTTTTTAATGGATTCCTGTCTCACATTTAGGTCTTTCATCCATTTTGAGTCTATTTTTGGTGTGGTGTAAGGAAATGGTCCAGTTTCATTCTTCTGCATGTGGCTGTCAGTTTTCCCAACACCATTTGTTGAAGAGACTGTCTTTTTTCCACTGGACATTCTTTCCTGCTTTGTCGAAGATTAGTTGACCATAGAGTTGAGGGTGCATTTCTGGGCTCTCTATTTTGTTACATTGATCTATGTGTCTGTTTTTGTGCCAGCACCATATTATTTTGATTACTACCACTTCATAGTAGATCTTGAAATCTGGGATTGTGATACCTCCAGTTTTGTTTTTCTTCTCAAGATTGTTTTGACTATTTAGGTTCTTCTGTGGTTCCATACAAATTTTAGGATTATTTGCTCTAGTTCTATGAAAAATGTTGCTGATATTTTGAGATGGATATTAAATCTATAGATTGCTTTGTTAGAATGGACATTTTAAAACATGAATTCTTCCAATCCATGAGTAAGTTATATTTTTCCACTCGTTTATGTCATCTTCAATCTCTTTTACCAATGTCTTACAGTTTTCAGAGTATAAGTCTTTCACCTCTTTGATTACATTTATTTATTAGCTTTTTTATCCTTTTTGGTGCAGTTGCAAATGGGATTGTTTTCTCAATTTATATTTCTGATAGTTTATCATTAGCATATAGAAATGCAACTGATTTCTGTATATTAATTTTGTATCCTGTAACTTTAATGAATTCACTTAAACTTCTTAGAATTTGTTTGTTGTTGTTGTTGATGTTTTTTGGTGGAGTCTTTAGGGTTTTCTATATATAATATCGTGTCATTTGCAAATAGTGACAGCTTAACTTCTTCCTTACCAATTTGGATGCATTTCATTTCTTTGCGTTGTCTTATTGTTATGGCCAGGACTTTCAGTACTATGTTGACTATTAGTGATGAGAGTGGACATCCTTGTTTTGTTCCTGATCTTAGAGGAAAAGCTCTCAGTTTTTACCACTGAGTATGATGTTAAATACATGGCCTTAATTATGTTGAGGTACGTTCCCTTTATATCCACTTTATTGAGAGTTTTACCATAAATGGATGTTGAATTTTATCAGGTGCTTTTTCTGCTTCTATTGTGGTGATCAGATGATTTTTATCCTTCTGTTTGTTAATGTGGGATATCACCTTGATTGATTTGCAGATATTGAACTATCCTTGGTTTCCTGGAATAAATCCTACTTGGTCACAGTATATGAAGAGCACCAATTTAGGAGGCGAGAACTACAGAAGTGTTCCAGGAACTTTTCAGGTGACTATAAACCAATTCAAAATCACTTAAAAAAAAAGATAATATGTATATATGAGATACAAAAATCAATATAGTAAAAAAGAGTGAAAAGTAAGTCTCCTTTCCATCTTAGTTTTCTTATCAGAAGAAAAGGACTGCTACCAGTTTCTTAGGGCTAAAACAACCTTCTTTTATATGACTTTTATAGGACTTATCTTCTTAAAAACTGTTTTTTCCTTCTGTACTTCCATTCCAGTTGTCTCCTACCTTAATCCATATGCTTTTTCTGCATGATATGGTCATAAAGAGGATTATAGTCCTTCACAGTCTTACCAAGTAGTCAACTGAACTGTGGGCCAGGATTCTTTTTCTCCCATTATGGTATTTTTGCAGAAGACTTTACATTATCATAGCAATTAAAAAAAAATTCTTAGGAATATGAGCCCACATATTCCTATCATATGGAATATCATACGTGATATTCTAAACAGCTTCTAAGTCAGACACCAAAGGTAGCCTCACCTAAACATATGACTTAAAACAAATAGATCAGAGATGCCTGGGTGGCTCAGTGGGTTAAGTGTCTGCCTTTGGCCCAGGTCATGACCCCAGGGTTCTGGGATTGAGTCCCACATTGGGGTCCTTGCTCAGTGGGGAACATGCTTCTCCCTCTGTCTGCCACTCCTCCTGTTTGTGCTCTTCCTCTTTCTTTCCAATAAATAAATAAATAAAATATTTTAAAAAATAGATCAGCTATTTAAAATTGTTTTCAAGTAGGCCGCTTTAGTCATCACAGTAAGTAATAAGGAAATAGCATCAACTTCCTGTTCACCTATTCTTTCATGCCTGGCCTCAGGATAGACTGCTCTCCCAGTCCAAACAGTCTCCCCTTTTGGTAGGTATGTCAGGCTACTGACATGGTATTAATGGCTCCCTAGGACAATGTCTTGTTTATGAGTCATCCACAAAGCCCTCTCTGGGGAAGGGGCTAGAGAGCAAGCTAGAGTCTCAGCAGTAGTCTTTGAACCTCTAGTTCAGATTTTATATAATGCTCCCTAGCCTCTTCCTATCAGAAATAGGATTTGTCCTACACTGCCAAGTTTGTTACATAAGAGACAAGGGACATTGTATAGTGAAGACCCATTCATACAACCAAGTACCTAAATGCTTTATCGTACAACCAAGTACCTAAATGCTTTATCTTGCTTAGGATCACAAATTTCAGTAATATGTAGGAAGAAAAATACTTTTATGGGCATGAGATGCCGAACAATACAAAATATTCTCTAATTCACTATAGAATACATTCCAATCCAAAACATTACTAAATTATGACTTTTTCCCAAGAGGAAATAATTATAAGTGTTCTTTAAGTAATTCCTCATTAAAGGCCTGGTATCTCCTTCCATCTCCACAAATGAAAAATTTCATAAGAACCTAAATCTCCAACTTGTCACATTATGGGTAATTGCTGGTATCTATTCTTAATATTATACTGTTTGCTTTTCTAATACTTTGAAACCAAGGTTGTAGTACATGCTTGTATTATAGGTTTAATGTAGTCACCATGTAAATTCTATACCTTTAATAAACCAAGTTTTGCAATACTATGTTTTTCACAATATTAAGAAAAATCTTAATTTTCCATAATTATTTACTAGGCAAAGGTATTAAATGACATAATTCAAGACAGCTATTGACTTTTAGGTAAAGCTACATGAAAGTACCAACATCTGACCATTTTTGACTTACAAAACCAGCAACTTCATTTGATTTCATCTAATTCCATTGTAGTTTCAAGAATAATGTGCACAAACCAAATACTAATCATCATAACAGAGATTTAGTAGAGGAATCAACTACAACTACCTAGAATTGTCATAACTGATACATAAAATAATTTTCCCAGTTTGAAAAGTATAGAACTTGTATGGTTTTCATACCTAAAATTTTAAACCCTTAAGGATGAGCAAGTCCTGACAGATGAGGATAAATATACAGACTAGGAAAATTCACAATGACCATATTTTTGTTTCAAGACTTTTTTTCTTTAAAGAAAATGTTAAGATAACACTGGTAAACACTGGTGAACATTGGAAGCTCCAGAAAGATGTCTAAAAAACATAGCTTTAGGGCAAACCTCTTGGGTCCCCCACACCCCTTGGGAGCTTTGTACTCTGTCATTCAATAAACTTTACTATCTCTCAATAAAGAAAGAAATAAAATAAAAATTAAAAAACATAGCTTTATTAGCTTAAAAGTATTCAAAAATATTGAAAAACACTAAGAAGAAAGTAAGTTACCTATAATCCAAAAACTATTTAAAGACTTTATTTATTTATTTGTTAGAGAGAGAGAGAGCGCGAGCACAGGCAGACAGAGTGGTAGGCAGAGGCAGAGGGAGAAGCAGGCTCCCCGCCGAGCAAAGAGCCCGATGTAGGACTCGATCCTAGGACGCCGGGATCATGACCTGAGCTGAAGGCAGCTGCTTAACCAACTGAGCCACCCAGGTGTCCCTATTTAAAATTCCATAAAAAGAGACAAAGTCCTTTATATCAACCTTCTAACCCTTTTCCTTTGAAATAGCCTATGCTACACAGATTAGCTATATATACTTATAATATATTCTTATAAAAGTGAAATAAACTGCAATTTGCTTTTTCTTTTTTAATTAACCATGGCTGCTTTCCTGATGAATACAAACAGATCTATTTCACTGGTTAGAATAGCTGTAAAGCACTTCATTAAACAAATGCTCTATGTTGTATCTCATCATTTCTTTTTCCTTGTAATGTATTTTTCAGCTCTTATTTTATTATGTCTATGTGATGGGGGAAAATCAATGTTTCCTCTTTACACTAGGGTTGTGGGCAAAGGTTTGGTAAACTTTGAGGTCATCAAAGCATCTTCTCAAAAAATACAACTTAGAAAATAGCTTATATTTGTTTTAGACTGTTTTTGAGGAATAAAAGAGTCAGAGAAAGAAAAGCAGTAAGAAGCATACATACACACATACATAAACAGATGTGTAGATGGAGAAAGAAAACGTGATTATCTCCTGTGTTTATAGTAAGACAATATTAAGAAAATGAGTGAGGAAGCTAGTTATAAAATGAGATTTTTAATCTCATAAGGCGAAGGTGTTTAAAATCCAAAACTGAGTGCAGGCTCTTAATTTTTTTGTGCTTTGAGGATTTAAGTTTGTTGACTTGTTCAAGAGATGAAGCAGTTTATTTATTTGTTTGTTTGTTTGTTTGTTTGACAGAGATCACAAGTAGGTGGAGAGGCAGGCAAAGAGAGAGAGAGGAGGAAGCAGGTTCCCCGATGAGCAGAGAGCCTGATGCGGGGCTCGATCCCAGGACGATCCCAGGACGATCCCAGGACAATCCCAGGACGATCCCAGGACAATCCCAGGATGCTGAGATCATGACCTGAGCAGAAGGCAGAGGCTTAACCCATGGGCCACCCAGGCGCCCCGAGATGAAGCAGTTTAAATTGGAAAGTGAAATTAATGAAAAATGAAAAATGCCAATCAGCTTTAGTTGGAAGTCAGCATTACAGCACAGCACTTTCAGAAAATTACATTGCAAGCTATTACTATATTCCTTTTGCTGTTATTAACTGGAGATAAAAACTGAGGGATAAAGAACCAGAAAGAAGGCCACCAGCAGATTTCATAAAACAGGACAAATACAACAATGAACATCTAGATAGATACAGTTCTTTACCATTTTTTTTTTTTTTTTTTGCATTATGTCATGTTTAAAATTTTGCTTCTGGGGCACCTGGGTGGCTCAGTGGGTTAAAGCCTCTGCCTTCGGCTCAGGTCATGATCCCAGGGTGTTGGGATCGAGCTCCACATGGATTGATCGGGCTCTCTGCTCAGCAGGGAGCCTGCTTCTCCCTCTCTCTCTGCCCGCCTCTCTGCCTACTTGTGATCTCTGTTTCTCAAATAAATAAATAAAATCTTTAAAAAGAAAAAAAACTCAAAAAATTTTTTGCTTCTAAGCCAATGATTATATTCTACCTTTGGGATCACTACCATATAATAATGAAAATAGGGGAGCACGAGCTTTGGAGTCTAGATGGATGGGATCATCTTGGAAAATGTATTTAAACTTTTAGGTCTCAGTTTCCATTTCTAAAACAAAAATAACATAGATATTGTTAGTATATGTCAGTAAATGTTGGTTAGGATATGTAGTTATTATACCTAGCAAATCATATTGAGAGCACTGCCTTAGCATAAATGAAATGCTTAGATACATCACTCCAAGCATTGGTTCTCAAAATGTGGTTGTCAGAACAGCACATTCCCATTACCTTTGAGCTTATTAGAAATGCAAATTCATGGACCCCACTCAGACTTACTGAATTAGATGGTCTGAAATGGAGCCCAGGAAACTGTTTTACAACCTCTCCAGTTGAATCTTGTGCATGTTAAAGTTTGAGAACCACTGCCTCAGAATTCAGCTAGACATGCTTTTCATGTGATAATTTCCACTAATGAACATAGAAGGATCCAGCATTCATGTACATGGCTGACTTATCCATTAGGCCCAGGAAGCACAGTGCTTGTGGCCTATGATACTTTTAAAGGCTTATAAAAATGTTTTAATATTATTTCTTTTAAAATCAGAAGAAAATATAACATAATGATAATTAATATATAATAATAGCATCCAGCCTGGATTGTCTCTTTAGACCAAAGCAGTCTGAAGGAAAAAAAAAATCAAAACACTAAGTTTTTAAACTTTTATCAAAAATATAGTTTCATATATAGCACTAAAAGTCTGACTTTAAAAATCTTTAATGTATTTCTTGGGGTGCCTGTGTGGCTCAGTCGGTTAAGCCTCTGCCTTCCGCTCAGGTCATGATCCCAGTGTCCTGGGGCTGATCAGGGTCCTTGTTCTGATCTCCTGTTCTGATCAGGCTCCCTCTGCCTGCCACTCCCCCTGCTTGCTTGTGTTCTCTCTCACTCTTTCTCTCTCTCTCTCCGTCTCTCTGATAAATAAATAAAACCTTAAAAAAAAAAATCTTTAAGTATTTCTTGTGGAAGAAGGGACCCAAGAAAGCAAAAGTGCCTAGGATCCAGGAAAGTCATAATTCAACCCCAGAAAAAGCTTCACTGTTCGTTTATTAATGTTTATACTGAAACTATCTGCTAGGAACTATTACAAGAAATCTGTGTTATATACTCACTGACAATTTTAAAAATATTAATTTGAGCTTCACTTAATCAAAAGTTTAAAAATTTAAACATTAAAGTCTTAGCTAATAAACTACTTGCTGAAGTTCTAGGAAAAAATATGCCACATGGAATAGGGACAGAAAGCATGGACTAAAAGAACTGGAAACAACAAAGGAGCTTCACATGAAGCAGGATAGCATTAAACAAGAGCAAAAATAAGGTAACAAGTTGAAAGTGAAGTAGAATATTATAATGTAGAATTATGATAAAACAGAAACTTGAAACATACTTATAACAGAAATGTATATACATTATTCTAAGACTCGCTGTTCATTTTATCTGGCACAAATGAACTTAGCCCTTCAAAAACCATCAACCAGACAGAATTTGCAGAACCTGCTATTGTCTTCTGAAATTTGTATTTAGTCATGGACTATGTACTGCATTTTTTAGTGCTTGAAGGAACAAGATTGAGTACCATGTTTTCAAAGAAATATATGTATTTAAACTGGGTGACTATTTTATGAATAACTATTAAGCTCTACCAGCATAAAATATGAATCAGCTTATTCAAGTACAGTTGACCCTTGAACAAGGCAGGGGTTAGGGGTATTTATGTCCCCACGCAATGGAAAATCTGCATATAACTTTGATTCCCCCAAAACTTAACTAACGGCCTACTGTTGCCTGAAGCCTTGCTGATAACTTAGTCAATTAACACATATTTTCTATGTTATATGTATTATATACTGTATTCTTAAAATAAGCTAGACAAAAGGAAATACAATTTAAACAGCATAAGAAAAACATCATATGAAAGAGAAAATACACTGATAGTACTGTAACTGTATTGAAAAAATTCCACATTATTACAAGTGGACACATGCAATTCAAAACCCAACTTGCTCAAGGGCCAACCATAGTTTTATATGCAACATTTTTTAAAAAGATTTTATTTATTTGATAGACAGAGATCACAAGTAGGCAGAGAGGCAGACAGAGAGAGAGGGAGGCAGGCTCCCTGCCGAGCAGAGAGCCTGATGCAGGGCTCCATCCCAGGATCCTGGGATCATGACCTGAGCTGAAGGCAGAGGCTTTAAGCCACTGAGCCACCCAGGCGCCCCTATATGCAACATTTTAAATCTGACTAAAATAGAGGAAATGGCCTGCCCTGATACAAAAGAATAATTTGTAGCCATATACAGAGAGAGAGCCTTGTTATTATGTATCCATTACCAAATCCTCCTTCTGTCAGTTCCTAGTCTCCTTAAAAGTTGTTTCAGCATTGTAATCTTCAAAGCCAGGCCCTAGGTTCACATCGGGATTACTGATCCTTTTCAGGGTATTTATCATAGATTTCTACCACAATATTACTTAGGACAAAAATGTTTTCTGGACTTCTGAGAAGACTCAATTAGATGGTTTCTAAGGAATGCAGGTTCTAGAATTCCAGGATTCTGAATTTTCCTTGGCAAAGATTATTTTAAAGATGCTGTTTTCATTCATTCAGCAGATATGTATTAACCTACTGGTGCAAGACTCTATTTAGACAAAAAGTGCATTGAGGATGGAGGATAAAACATGTTCAAAAGCTCTCAAGTAGAAAAGAAGATGAAGCATTTGTAGAACTGAAAGAAATACAAAATGGTTGGAGATTAACTGAGAAGGTGAAAGTGCTATTAAGATAAGGTTCATTAAGTAGTTAGGGAGGGCCCAGTAGATCAAGTAAGGATTTAGGATTTTATCCTAAGAGCAACAGGAAAACTTTAAATGGTTTAAACAGGTAGGTGCTTTGATCTGATCCCCCCTCTCCATCCCCCAAGATCATTGTAGCTTTTGTGTGAGAAATGGATTAGAGGATGGGTACAGAACATGGAATGGCCTGTTTGAAGCTGTAATTGCAGTAGTATGGCTGAGAGGGGATCATGGCTAAGACTAGGTTGGGCTCACTGGAATTGGAAAAAATGTGAATAGAATTAAGATACATTCAAGGACATAGCTTTAATTAAAAAAGCAAGTCAAGAGTGATTCCTGGGTTTCTAGTTTGTGAAACTGGGTGGATGGCAACACTTTGTCCTGAGCAAGAACCACAGAAGAGAAGTAGTTTTGGGGGAGGATCTCATGCTTCTGTATCCTTCCAAAGGATCCTGTAGTCGGTCTTAATTCTGTTTTCCTCTAAATTCTGTTTGCACAGGATGATTGTGTAGCCTTGCAGATGTTGGTCCATTAGTCATCGCCATTGACCACTGTGGTTGGAGATAGGATGTTTGCTTTACGAGTTTGGAAGAGTAAGTTCAGGGTTCAAACTTGGCAGTGGGTGTCCAGACTAAGTGAGTAAAAAGACACTGGAGAAGATAGGGCATTAGAATTAGAACTGTGGGTGGCAGACCCTGCTTTGTTTTTTCTTTTTTCTAAACTTTCTTTAATGAAGTAATTAGAAAAAATAAAGTAGCTTATTATGTACAGTGTAATTACCCACACAAACTTAAAATAACCTAACTTTTCTCCATTTTATCTTTTTATCTTTTATGCCAGAATTAAATTAATATGACAACTAACAAGTTAGCTTACATCTGAATAACATTTGCTAAATTTAAACAATAAAGACATGCTAGATTTTTAATAAAAATTTACTAACTCAGAGAATTGATTTTGTAATCAGTCATATTTCTAATATTCAAAAGCATTCTCAGCAGCATCCATGTCTTTCAAAATGTATGTATAAAGAAGGGCTACTAACTGTGTATTTGTAAGTATACTAAATATATATTTATATGTTTATACTAAATATATCTACATTTCAGGAACATGTCCTCAATCTGAAGTTTTCTAGGCCTGAATACCTAAATAAAGAGATACATGATATTATCAATTCTTAATGGATAAGGTTCATATATATGGAAGAGTAGTGATCCCTGAAAATATCTTTAATCTTATACTTGAATATGGAAAGTGATCATTTTCACTTGTAATTGCAGACTCATAGACTAAATTAAACTGAACAGAAAGGAATTTAGAGACTGTTTAATCTAGTGATTTTCATAATGTGGTCCCCTAATCAGCAGCATCTTGCATCACATGGGAACTTACTAAAAATGCAAATTTTCTTTTTCTTTCTTTTTTTTTTAATTTGTTAGAGAGAGAGAGAGAGCGCGAGAGCGAGCAAGCACAGGCAGACAGAGAGGCAGGCAGAGGTAGAGAGAAGCAGGCTCCCTGCCGAGCAAGGAGCCGGATGTGGGATGTGGGACTCGAACCCAGGACGCTGGGATCATGACCTGAGCTGAAGGCAGCTGCTTAACAAACTGAGCTACCCAGGCATCCCTAAAAATGCAAATTTTCAAGGGCACTCCTGACCCACTGAATCAGAAACTCTAGGGGTAGAGCAGAGCAATCTGTTTTACAAGCCTTTCCAAGTGATTTTGATGCCACACTTTCAAAGTTGGAATTATGTGCTCCCATAGAGATTAGCTGAAATTCACACAAACAAAAAATAAAACAATGGACTTTGTCTTAAAGATCCTAAATCAGATTGGTTAAAAGACATCTTTTCTATAACTCCACCTTGTTACCCATCCCATATGTATATTAGTTTTCTATGGCTGCTGTAATAAAGTAGCACTAATTTAGCAACTTAACAAAAATGTATTATCTTACAGTTCTACAAGGTCAGAGGTCCAACTCATTATCTTCTTGAGCTAAAATCAAGACACTTGCTTTGCTTTCTGGAAGTTCAAAGGCAGAATCAGTTTCCTTGCCTTTTCTGGAAGCTGGCTTCCAGAGGCCATCCACATTCCTTGACTTCTGGCACCTTTTCCCATTGTCAAAGGCAGTATGCATGTATTTTTAAATCAGAGATTATTTTCTAAAACTGCATTTTGCAGTCTGTACAAATGAGTCCAGTCACCCACATCTGTCTATTATCTACACGCCTCAGTATTATACTGTCACTGGCACAGACTCTATGTCATAGAGCATCACAACCAGATCATCCAATATACTCAAATAACATAAATAACAAAGTATAATAAATTATATTCATTATATTACTTTTACAAAATTAGGAAAAATTATTCATTTTAGGATAAGATGTTAACAGAAGTTTTAAAGGGAAAGGTTTTCTGCTTATGCCTTAGCTAACAGGACAATTTAATTAGAACAGTTCATTCCTCAAAGATTGCACAGAATCATGGTTTTTCTGCATCGTCTTAGCTGCTGAGTTTTCACTGACACACAGAGATTTTTGTTTTTAAAAGAGGGATAGTGAGGGATTTAAGAAAAATGTTCGCTTAGAGGACTACACACCTAAAGGAATTGAGTTTTGGTGGTGGAACTAAGCATAACTTCTTTCCTTTTCTGTATTGCGGATTTTCATTAAAGAATGTCTTATTTTTATAATTTTAAAAAGCCAAAGGAAAAAGGAAAAGAAGGAAAAGCAAACGTGATATAATCACCTGCAATTAATTATAAGGCCTGACTTGTAAGGTAGGGAATGGTTTTTGAAATCTTAGGCACATATGACAGCATCTTTTTTTTTTTTTTTTACATTTTCATCCAAAATGTACTGTAGAATCTACCTTGATAAATTATTTTGATAACCTTTTAAAAAATATAGGAGGACCACAAGTCATTTTCTGAACATGTGATTACACTACTCCACTATAGCTTCCCTCTTCAGTTGGCTATGGTTTAAATTCCAAGACCTGGTCAAAGAAAGGAACTTTTAACATTTTTTGAGGCAATTGTGGTGCCACAGAAACCAAACTCATCACCGGCCTGGCTTAGAATCGCTCACACACCAAGTCTGCCATGGGCCCTCGCGGTCGAGATTTTGGGCGAAACGTGTCCAGGCCGAGTCGGCGCCGCGCAGGGCCGACCGACCCTACCGAGAGCCAGAGCGGCGGGAGCAGCAAATCGGCGTTCGGTGCGGCGCTGCAGACCGCTCTGCCCGCGAGCGGAGCCCGGGCTCCAGAGGGGGAGCGGCGCTGGGGGCGGCGGCGTCGGGGTGGGGGCGGGAGCCGGGCAGCAGCTCCAGCGCCCGTGGGGGAGGAGCGGCAGCGGCGGCGGCGGCGGCGGCGGCTGGAGCTGCTGTGGCGACGGACGCGAGGCGGTGGCAGAGGAGACCCACCCCTGTCCACATGGACAGTCGCAAAGGCCTCCGCTGATGCATTCACGCCTGGGCGGGGTGGGCGGACGGCCGTAGCGGCGGCGACGGCTGCAGAGGGAGCAGAGGGCCTGGGGGCGCCTGACGGTCGCGAAGACCTCGCCGCCCCGGCGCGGCGGCTGCGGCCATTTTACGGCCCGGGACGAAGGGAGGTGTGTTTGTGTGCTCGCCTTCAGCCTCTTCCTGGGGCCCGCGGCTGGGGAGAGCGTCTCAGGCGGCCTGGGTTGGCGGTGGATGGGGAGTCGTGGGCCGAGAGGCACCGGGCCCGGGAAGCGCCGTCGCCGTCGTCGCCGCTCGCGTTCCCCCGGAGGGGCCTGAGGAGAAGCCCAGGCCGCGGGCCTCGCCACCCGCCAGCCCGCGGATAGGCCCAGGAGCGCCTGGCCTGCTTTTGTGTAGGCCCATCTGGACGTGGGAGCGCCGCCCCCCTGACGGCCGAGTTCTAGGCCCGCAACCCTGCGGCGGCTACCCTCCTGCGGCGCGGCCCCTCATCCCGGCGACCGCGGCGGTGGTGTGGGCCATGGATTAAGAAGGAGGCGGCGTGGGAGGAGGAAGATGGCGGCTGGCAAGAGCGGTGGCAGCGCTGGGGAGATTACTTTTCTGGAAGGTACATCTATTTCTGCTCCTGCAGGGGGTGGGATGGGGAAATACAGGAAAGTGTGGCCTCCTGGTCTCCGGATATTCAGTTATTCGCATTGGGTGGGTTTGAGGGGTGGGGGAGGTGGCAGAGGTATGGGGGGGCGGGGGCTGCTGGGGCGATGGCGGGGAGGGAATGTGCTGCGAGCGCGTTGGGTTCGAGTCCGCCGATGCCGGGGGCTTGGCCCGGGCACACATAGCCGAGGGGACGCAGGTGGATCCAGATACGAGCTGGAGTTGGTGGGTGTCCTTTGAGAGTGCACGGGTTAAGTCTTTGACATTTTGAAATGTTTTGGTGATGGCCTAAAGATGAGAGCAGATAGCATTCCGATCTTCTTTGGTGTTCATGGAAAGTTAAAGATTGCTAAGGTCGGGTGAAATTGAGAGGCAGTTAGGTAGTTTTACTTGGGTATATTTTATACACGCCCTCTGCTATTTCTGTTTCGCAGAGCTTCAGGCTTCCTTTTGCAGCCAGTATTCAGATTAAGTCTGGCCATGTCTGATATTCTTACGAAATGTGTTTTGTTAAAGATATTTTATAAAACAGTTTATCTGAAAGTAGAGAAGGAGATTCACAATGTCAGCTTGGGGGCGGTCACCAAAGCTAATAGACAAAGTTTGGGTGGTTCCATTTTTATTCACTTGTGCGGGAAAGTTTAACATTTGCAGTAGGTGGACTAAGTAGTCTTAAAGGCTGTATGTTATTGTTGGGAATGGTGGTAATGGGTGACAATATTGGTTCTTTGCCCATATAAGTAAGGACCCCCCCCCCCCCAAATACTCGTAAATTCGTTGTGGTTGTGGACCAGGAATTTAAATGTTCATCACAGGTTCATTGTTTACACTGAATTAAATATAAATTGAGTTCACAAATATGTTTAGAAAAATGAGTCTACTGGGCAGTGATTGTTAAAAAGTTTTAACCATTCTGGATAATTTCACAAAGATAATTTTCATATACAGTATAAGCAATACTTTTTAAAAATAATTAATTAGAAACATTTCTAGATTAAGAAACTGTATTTTAACTGTGCTACAGGTATTCTCTAAGAGGGTGTAGGTATTGCCTTGCTTACGGTTATTAACAGCACCTGGAACAGTGCCTAGACCACAGAGGTCCTCAGTAGTACTCTAATGAACCAATTGGGCCTAACAGAGGCAGATAGGGAAAGAAAGCTTAATTTTCTTAATTCTTCCTTGAGTATAGCAAAGCAAAAACAAATAAAAAAACAAAGTTAAAGGTGATGAGCGCTTTATGAGATTCCTAGTAAGAAGATGTGGAAAGCTTCTAAGTTTTTCTGGGTTAGAAAAAAATGGGTTTCTCCATTCTTTTTTTTTTTTTTTAAGATTTTATTTATTTATTTGACAGAGAGATCACAAGTAGGCAGAGAGGCTGGCAGAAAGAGAGGGAGAAGCAGGCTCCCTGCTGAGCAGAGAGCCCGATGCAGGGCTCATTTGCACAGGGCTCATTTGCGGGGCTCAATCCCAGGAACCCGAGATCGTGACCTGAGCTGAAGGCAGAGGCTTCAACCCACTGAGCCACCCAGGTACCCCTCTACCTCCATTCTTGTTCGGCCAGAATAGATAACCCGTCAGAGACTGAGAGTGGTGCAGCTTGTGTTACAGGTGGTGCTGTGCTGTTGTTTTTTGTTTTAATATTAGAACCTCCAAAGATGGCTTGCTGATGGTTACTTTTTAGTACACTCAGTATGCAGAAGATTGATTGTATTTTTGTACTGCAATAAGTTTTGGACTTCTGCAGTCTTCTGATTCAGTTAAAAAATGTTTTTTAAGATTTTATTTGTTTATCTGAGAGAGAGCATGAGCAAAAGAGCAGAAGCAGGGGGAGCAGCTGAGGGAGAGGGAGGAGCAGACCCCTGCTGAGCAGGGAGCCTGATGTGCGTTTTGATCTGAAGACCCTGGGAATCATAATCTGAGCTGAAGGCAGCCAGTGAACTGACTGAGCCACCCAGGCGCCCCTGATTCAGTTTATAATTTTGACTAGATGAACATAGGGAGGATGGAAAGAGCGTAAATAAAGCCAACAAATATGAAGCTGGTGGTGAATTTCAAACTGTTGCTTTTAGTTGAATCTAACTTAAGGGTCTAGGAATGTATGTACAGTTACAATAAATTTTGAGTTTCACCATACTCCTTTAGCATTCTCATGAAGAAAGCAGATGGTAACTCATTACAATATGAGCATAAGAGAAAGCAAGGATTTCAGTTTCTCATATCTGATTTTTATATATTGTACTGAGTCTTTTTTTTTTAAGATTTTATTATTTATTCAACACAGAGAGAGATCACAAGTAGGCAGAGAGGCAGGCAGAGAGGGGGGGAAGCAGGCTCCCTGCTGAGCAGAGAGCCCGATACGGGGCTCGATCCCAGGAACCTTAGATCATGACCTGAGCTGAAAGCAGAGGCTTAACCCACTGAGCCACCCAGGCACCCCTGTACTGAGTCTTTCTAAATAAATGGAATGATGCTAGTATTTTTTGTATTTAATTATTTTCTTTATACTTTTAATAATAAAATAAAATATTCCACTGTAACTTGCCATATATTTTATACTACTATGCTTATGTTTTCAGACTATTTCCCCATAAGCCTTAGGATTTAATATTTAAACATCAATAGAGCATACTTTCCTTACTCTGGTAGACGTACTGAAAAAACTGAAGTAGATTTTCATTTACTCATCAGGTATTTATAGCCACCTATTCTGTGCTAGGCACTGTACAAACACATGGTATTATTCCCTTATACTGTTTTATTTTTAATAATAGCACTTACCACTTGATAAATTTATGTTTTTCAATCCTACTAAAAAAGACCTCCATGAAAATGGTGACTTTGTCTTTTCACTGTCATATTTCTTGCACTTGGAACGATTTGTTGTTAATAAAATAAACAAGACGATAGCAGTATGGTAAAGACTGGAAGAAATACACAGAACAATAAAGGAGTAGAAAAGCCATATTTTACATAAAATTAAAATCAAGAAAGGCCCTTCTGAGGAGGTGACACCTTAGTTCACCTTAACTTGGTAACATCTTAACTATGAGGTATTTCAGAGTATGGCAGAGAGGATGATGGCCTGTAAAGTTTTGAGATGATACATGGTTCCATTTATGAAACAAAAAGGAGATCATTATGGCTGAAATGTAGAAAGCAAAGGAGAGAGTGCTAAAAAAGAGAGGCAGCAGATCTATTAGCCAAGGTGATGAAATTTTATTTTATTCTAAGAAGTGGGAAGTCATTGAAGAGTTTGGAGCCAAGGAGTGATACATCTTTTTAAAAATCACTTTGTTCTGTGTACAACAAAGTAGAGAAGAGGAATAATAAAAGCAGGGACATGAGTTAGAATATTGGAGTACTCTAAAATAGAGGGGTTAGAATAGATAAATAGATAAAAAGTACTAGGAGGGGGCGCCTGGGTGGCTCAGTGGGTTAAAGCCTCTGCCTTCCGCCCAGGTCATGATCCCAGCATCTCTGCTCAGCAGGGAGCCTGCTTCTCCCTTTCTCTCTGCCTGCCTCTTTGCCTACTTGTGATCTCTGTCTGTCAAATAAATAAATAAAATCTTTAAAAAAAAGTACTAGGAGGCAAAAAACTTTCAGTCATAAAATAATCACAGGTGAAAAGTACAGCATAGGGAATATAGTCAGTAATACTGTAATACTGTTATATGGTAACAGATGGTGATGGTGACTACACTTATAGTAGTGAATAGTGAGTAATTATAGAATTGTTAAATCAATATGTTGTACACCTGGTACAAATAAAACATTGTGTGTTAACCATACTTCAGTAAAACTATCAGAGGGGCTTAGATTAGAATGATAGCAGTGGAGATGGGGAAACAGTGGATAGACTGAAGATATGTTTGGATGTAGAGCTTACAGGACTTCTTGATGGATTGTATTTTGAGGATCAGAGTATGGGAGTAATCGTAGATGGCTCTTAGAATTTTGGTTGGAGGTGTTGTGGGGTAATTCCATACACTGAAATAGAGTAGACTGGTAGAAGAATGAGAAGTTTATGCCTCTGCTTTGGTCACTTTAAGTTTGAGATGCCTGTTTGTCATCCATGTTCTAAATTATGTTTTATTTCCTTATAAATAAGTAAAATATTAATTGTTTCCTTTTCTGACTTCATTAGGGAAAAGGATACCTACTGGCAACTATTGTATTCATTGTTTTTAATATAGTATCACACTAAAATTGTCTGAATTTAGTTAGGCTACAACTTACATTGAACTTTTTTTCTCTTTGTTTCTTTCTCTTCTATACATGTAAGGTTGTCTTATACCCCTTCTCTACATGTGATAATAGGTTGGCAGTTTTTTCTTTTCCTTCATTCATTCTGCAGGTATTTATTGAGCATCTGCAGTATTGTAGGTACTGTGAGAGGCACAGTGATGAAGGAGAAAAAGAAATGGGTTCCATGGGTGAGGAGAGTCAGTGATCAAATAATCACACTTGTAAATGTAAAATTACAACTGTCAGGCACACAACAAAAGGAATTATTTATAATAACAAGAATTTGATCTAACTAGGGCACTTTGAAGGGTGAGTAGGAAAAGGAAAGGTGGGAAGGCAGAGCTTTCCAGGCAGTGGGAATAAAATAGAGGGAGCATGGCACGTTTAAGGAACTAAAAGGACAGTACGATGCTGGCAGAGAGGGTGGTATGAGATAAACTGGAGGTAGTATTATCAGTTTGCTTCCCAAAAGGTCATTGGCTACCACATGGAAAAGGATGCTTTAGAAAAGAGCAAAGATTATCAGCAAGTTCAGTTAGGGCAAAGGTGATAGTAACTAGCATGTTCTTGTAACTTTTTTTTTTTTTTAATAATCCTTCCCTCTTTTTTCTCCTCTGTGAAACCTTTAGCAAATCTACACCCTCTCTCATTTGTTCCTTCTTTTTTATACTGCACTTACATCTAATTTTCTTTCCCTTTGCCTTTTTTTTCCTACTAACTAATTGCCTCATCAGTATTTTCTCCCATTTCTTTGGTCTTCCCTTTTGCATGTATGTATATATGTATACAGACATATGCATGTAACTACTTTGTTTTCTTTTTCAGTTCAGCTCCATTTTGGACTTTGGCCCCTGGCTTGAAAAGCCTGATCCTGCCCTCTGTACCAGCAAAATCTATTATCTTCAAGCGAAGTGTTTTCTATTTCCCCTTAACCATACTTGTGTCTTACATATAAGTGTAATAACCCGATCAGTTTGTCAGTTTTACTGGGGACTGTAAATACTTCATAGGATCTCTTGAACTAAAGCACAATTTATTCTAAGTGATTGATACTCCTTGAATATGAGCAAGGTCTTTAGTTTCTACCTGCTAAATGGAACACACCCAGAGTTCTCCATTTATCCCTGTTCCTCCTTCTTTTGGTAGCACCACTTTTATTTGTTTTTATTTTTTAAAGAGTATTTATTTATTTATTTGACAGGCAGAGATCACAAGTAGGCAGAGAGGCAGGCAGAGAGAGAGAGAGAGAGAGAGAGGGAGAGAGAGAGGTGGAAGCAGGCTCCCTGCTGAGCAGAGAGCCCAATGTGGGACTTGATCCCAGGACCCTGGGATCATGACCTGAGCTGAAGGCAGAGGCTTTAACCCACTGAGCCACCCAGGCACCCCGCACCACTTTTAGAAACTACATCACGCTACCATTCCTTTTTTATTCCTTAAGTAAGAATGTTTATTTCCTGGTTTCCTATGGTTGAATTGATTTCATGTACACATGTGGGACAGTAGAATAGAACATCACTTAGAAAGGCATTTTCAGGGGCACCTGGGTGGCTCAGTGGGTTAAAGCCTCTGCCTTCGGCTCGGGTCGTAATCCCAGGGTCCTGGGATCGAGCCCCGCATGGGGCTCTCTGCCCGGCGGGGAGCCTGCTTCCCTTCCTCTCTCTGCCTGCTTGTGGTCTCTGTCTGTCAAATAAATAAATAAAATCTTTAAAAAAAAAAAAAAAAAGAAAGGCATTTTCATTAGAAATGCAGTGAGAACATGAACTCAGAAGCCAGAAGGCCAGGATTCAAGATTTAGTTCTACCACTTACTAGTTGTGTGATCTTGAATAGATTTCTTAACCTCTTTGTGTTTTTATATCTGTGAATCAAGAATAGTAATTATAATTACCTCATAAAGTTGCCATGAACATTAAATGTATTATTATATATTTTATTATTATATAATATTATATGTCTTATTATTATTATTATATATATTATATGTTTAATTCTTAGAATAATTCTAGGCATATAATCCCAAGCACTATGTGTTAGTTGGTATTATTCTATTGATTTTCTTTTTTTTTTTTTTTAAGATTTTATTTATTTATTTGACAGACAGAGATCCACAAGTAGGCAGAGAGGCAGGCAGAGAGGGGAGGGGAGAAGCAGGCTCCCTGCTGAGCAGAGAGCCCGATGCGGGACTTGATCCCAGGACCCTGGGATCAAGACCTGAGCCGAAGGCAGCAGCTTAACCCACTGAGCCACCCAGGCGTCCCTATTCTATTGATTTTCTTAGGGAAGAGAAGACTTCCTTTTTTTGCTTTCCTTCTCTTTCATTTTGCCTTCACTTTTATTTGAATTCATTCTACTGTTTTTCTTTCAGTTACAACCTTCTCTTTCTGGGTATTAGCTGATTGTTGTGGGGTTTTTAGATTTTTTATTTTTACATTTTACTATCTTTCAAGTAACCTCGACATCCAATATGGGGCTTGAACTCATAACCTGGAGGTCAAGAGTTGTGTGCTGTACTGACCGAGCCAGCCAGTTGATTGTTGTTGATGTTGTAGGTTGACTGGTGTAGTCAGAGAGGCAAGAGGGAATGAACTTATATAGTCCACATGTCTACACTTCCATAAATTGATTGTTTCTGTTGCCATTACTATGTTGAGTATTTGAGGAAGTCAAGAGTTGTAGAGGGGTTATGTGACCTAGAAGTCATCGGTGGGAAAATCGGAACTGGAGCTTGGGATTTGACTTAGAGCATAAACTTCCTTCAGCATTTCCTTTCTTCTTTCCTCTTTCCCTCCCTTCTTTATCCCTTTTCTTCACCCTTTCTTCCTTTTACCTACTTTTCCTTTGAGAAAGGGGCTGGGCAAGAGAAGGAAAAATAATAGGGAATTATCAGTATTTGATGAAGCAGCACTCTAAAATGGTAAAAGCAGAAGTCACAGATCTCTTAAGGTCCAACTTCAGAAATTACCCAGTCACTTCTGCCATATCTGTTGGCAAAAAAGCTCACAGAATCAATCCCGAATCAGTGAGAGGGGAAGTGGCAGAGTGGCAGAGAATTTGTAGTCCTCTTTAATCTACATAGGTACCTTTCCTCTCCCACTTGCCTGTCTTTTTGTTTTTAAAGATTTTATTTATTTGTCAAAGAGAGAAGAGAGCACAAGCAGCGAGAATAGCAGGCACAGGGAGAAGCAGGCTTGCTGAGCAAGGAGCCCTATGCAGGACATGATCTCAGGACCCTGGGATCATGACCTGAGCTGAAGGCAGATACTTGACAGCCACCCAGGTGTCCCATGCATTTTTTTTTTTTTTTTCTTAATTCTTTCCTCCCAGTTTTTCTGGCATTTCTTAAACTTGAAAATGACAGTTTTACAAGATCCAAAAGTTTCTGATATCTGGGCAGTTTGGAAAGCTACAGAAAGAACAAAGTTGGCCACACAATTTGTAATTTGTTTCACAGATATAAATAGCAACATAAACAGTTATTGGTTTGACTTTTCTTTGGTAAGGGGCTGATTGAAGAATTTCTGAATCCAGGTAAGTGGAAGTAAGAAAGGAGGAAGAATGTTAGAAACTTTTCTTTCCTTTTTTGTTCATTCAGTGATGTGTGGGTCATGGGAGTTGTTATTGTAATCTTTCTCTTTTTCATTACCTAAACTCTTAGGAAGCATGGTCACAAAATTTATATTAAAAATTAAACTAACACTATCTCAATACAGAACACAACAGTCTGTGTATAAAGTCAGACACAATATTAATGAGCACAATTACAATGCACCTAAGTTGTATATATTGCTGAGAATGATGCACCGTAGGTGGATGGTGATCTCTTATTGTGGACTGCAAATTATGGTTGCCCACATCAGCTAAAACAACAAAGAAAGGCAACAAGTACTTTCAGAAGGTAGATAAGCTATGCAATATCCATATGACACTCAAAATGATGTTGCATCAACCCCTACTTTTTGGGTTACCTTAGGTTTTGTACTTCATAGAATTTTCTGCATCCAATCACCAAAAATTAGGGCCTCTTGTCTCCTGAGGATACTGACTTTCAGTGCTAAAAGTGGGACACTTTTAGGCAAATGGGGACATGTAGACACTTTGTCTTATTCCAAGTTAACAACAATTGCCCTGAGGCCATCTGAAGTTATAGGTTTGATTAGTAATACAGTAAATGATATTCTGATCTTGCCTTTGGAGGTGTTTTGTATTGCTATTTCAAATACATTTCATGCTTTGTTTTAGTATGGTTGAGCCCCCCCCC
>RCUC01100814.1:0-13920 GCA_003697995.1 Taxidea taxus jeffersonii | reverse complement strand
GTTATCGTGGAGAAGGGAAAGGCAAGTACTGTATAACCTAATAAATTAAGAGCTTGGGCCCTGGTATCCAACTTTTCCACTGTATGACCTTGTACAAGTTACTTAATCTCTCCATGCCTCAGTTTCCTCTTCTTCTCTAAAATGGGAACAAAATAGTGCTACCTCACAGGGTTGTTGGAAAGATTAAATGAGATAATATATGTAAACTGCTTAAGTACAGAGACTGGTTCATCAAAAGCATTCAATAAAAAACAGTTAGCTCCACTGCCAGTCTGTGTGATGTATTTACATCTGTTCCAGCAGATGCTTGCACAGGGCCAGGTACAGGCTAGCAATCTCCTAAGAGCTTCATGTATATTGATTAATATCACACCTAATCCTCATGATACCTGGGAATTAGATATTATTATCCCCATTTACTGATGGAAAAAACGTCTGAAGTCTACAGCCTGCCCAAGACCACAGAGTTCCTGAATAGCAGAGCAGGTTGTCCCCAAACCTATAACTTTAAGCTCCCTTGAGCCTTTCTTCATGTGTGTGCTCTTCAGATGTTTGGAGCCAGTGGTGGTTAAATTTCCTCACCTTAAGGGGCCTAAGTGACTTACTCTCACTATCTGCTGTAAGACTGGGAGGAGAAGTTAGAGAAAAGCATTTTCCCCAAGGCTTGCAGAAAGCCTGCCAAAAAAAAAAAAAAAGTTCCTCCAACTAGAGTATGAATCCTCCAAAAAACTTCATTTTATCCCTGTAAGGAATGTCATTCCCCCACAGATGCCCTCACTCAGCCTCAAGTGCATCTTCAAATCCCCGGAGTGTTTATACAAAAGACTTAGGAGCTCAGGTGGGTTCTCCTCGGCTGCCTTTTACTCCAAGTAGCAGATGTTGTGCAATAGAACTGATAGGCTTCAAGTTACATGAGCAGCAAGACTAACATCTTCTGCTAATAATGCTGTGAGTGATTTGAGCTCCCATTGGGCTATTACTCATAGTGAGACATTGACTTTACTCTCAGACTCTCAAAAGCACTTGGCTGATCTGAATTAATTAAGCCATATAAACCTCCTGAGAGGCAGAGAGAAAACCTAGGAAGAAAAAGAGGTGGGAGAAGAATGGGAAAGTGTTGTCTAATACTGAGATGAGCCTCCCCAGTGGACCCATAATATTAATAGCAAGTGAACCTCACCAGCATAGCTAATGATACCCTAGGGAAAATTACAAGTCATTTGTAACAACAGAAATTACCATTGACAGTGATTAAAATGCTAGGATCTTAAAATACTAAGAGCTTGGGGCGCCTGGGTGGCTCAGTGGGTTAAGCCTCTGCCTTCAGCTCAGGTCATGATCTCAGGGTCCTGGGATCAAGCCCCGCATCAGGCTCTCTGCTCAGCAGGGAGCCTGCTTCCCCACCTACTTGTGATCTCCCTCTCTCTCTCTCTCTCTGTCAAATAAATAAAATCTTAAAAAAAAATACAAAGAGCTCAAAGTGTCCTTAGAAATCATCTTTAAGACTTTAAGACTTTAAGACTGAAAAAGCCAACCACTTAGATGAGTGAGAGCAGAAGACAGACCTGCTGATCCTCAGGACTCTTTCCTGCTGGTGGCGATGAGCTACCCAGGGCCTTCCACTGATACTCCCTGTAGCAGGAGGTGCTGTGCCCAAACCAACTTCCTGCAGGACCAGCAGCTCCAAAGACTCCAGGTGTTTCACAGAGCTCTATAAATAGCTGCCCCAAAGCATAAGCTATTCTGTGCCTGAATGCAAAATATTTGTCACCCAGTAACAAAGGCACTCCCTTTGGTCCATTACAAAGGAGAGCAACAGGGTGGGATCCCTCTGCTACAGCACAGTTCGCAAGTGCATCTAGCTGCACCCTGGCCCAAGCACACTTCTCTATAGAACGCCAGGAGACTGAGGGCCCAGCATGTCTTCAGAGCCTTCTTCCAGAGAGTTCCAGCCCCTTTCAGCAACTTCTACTGGCGTTCACCTACATCCTTCAAGTGATCCATTAACACATCAGCCCTTCTAGGCCTTCCCCGTGGTTATTTTTCACCAAATACATAATGGATATCTCTCCATGTAAGTACACAGAGATGAACATTGTCTTTTCTAACAACTGCATGATATTTTACTGCAGAGGTACACCAGGATATAATCTGCCAATCTTTCTTTGTTGTTTCCAATTTAGGTCCTTCCAATTGTTCACATTTAAAGACAATAGGGCAGTGACCAGTTAGTTTTATAAATTGCATACTTGTCTGATTATTTCTCTAAGATAAATTCTTATAAATGGAATTGTCAAATCGAAGACTATGCACTTTGAAGAAGTTTTTTATATAATCTGCCAAATTTTTCCCCAAAAAGTGGTGTCACAGTAAGTTCCCATAAGATTTCTGAGGTGGAGCATCAATGACTTCACTTTTCTTGCTTTTCATTCAGCTTCATTCCAATAGAAGCTAATAGCCAAGGCAAATGCCAAATGGTACATTTACCAGAGGTCCAAAGAGTTTGGACAGCTTTCTGTAAACAGTGTTGGCTTTGAAGAAATGAGGAGATGTCATCCCTGGAAGCAGTGAGATAAAGGGGCTTTTTCTTTATTATGCATCTTAATTTTGATGAAGACATCATTTTCTTTTTGTAAATTTCCAGTTTGGGATACTGATTATTTCTGCATGGTGAAATTATGAAATATTGTTATTCCTTATTTTGCTTATCTATATTTTCTAACATCTTTACAATACCTTGGTCCTTGTAATACCAGTGCCAGTGCACGTTTTTCAATTTTGGCACTATTGACAATTTGGTACAGATAATTCTTTGTTATGGGGGCTGTCCTATGTGACATAGGATATTTTGTAGCTTCCCTGACCTCTACCCACAAGATGCCAGTAGCAACACCTGTTGTGCCAACTAAAAATGCCTCTAGATATTTCCATATATCTCTTGGGGGTCAAAATTTCCCCTAGCTGAGAACCATTGCTAGTGTAATAGACAAAATCAAAAATAATAAAAAAACATTTATAATACTCTGTGACAGATGTTACTCTGTTTCCAGTGTATTACCATGTTGATTATTTTCAACAGTCCTTTGAAGTGGTTACTATTATTATATCCATTTTACCTAAAAGGAAACTCAGAATTGAGAGGTGAGTAACATGCCCAAATTCACAGCTAGAAAATACAGAAGCCCGGAAAATACAGAAGTCAAAATACAGCTGACTCTAGAGCCTGTGCTTGTAATTATTTTTCTGAAGCTACTTCCCTCTGAAATGCTTTTAAAGACTGTTTTTAGGGGCACCTGGGTGGCTCAGTGGGTTAAAGCCTCTGCCTTCAGCTCAGGTCATGATCTCAGGTCCTGGGATCGAGCCCCACATCGGACTCTGCTCAGCAGAGAGCCTACTTCCCCCTCTCTCTCTGCCTGCCTCTCTGCCTACTTGTGATCTCTTTCTCTTTGTGTCAAATAAATAAATAAAATCTTTAAATTAAAAAAAGACTCTTTTTAGCCATTTAATTTTTTCCAGCATATCTTATAAAATATTTTAAATCATGTACAATAATTCAATGAATATTCATATACTTATCATCTAAATTTAATAACTATCAAAAGTTTGCCATATTCAACTCATTTGTCTCTTCCTTCTTTCCCTCCTTCCTTCCTTTCTCTCTTCTCTCTTCTTGATGCTTTTCTGTCCCCCTTCCCTTTCTCCTCCTCTTCCTTTTTTCCTTTCCTTCCTTTCTATTATATCATTTCATTCTATATATAGTTCTAAAAAATACAGATAATTTCTTACATAGGCATAATGCCTATCACACCTAACAATATTTATAAAAATTCTTTGGTATCAATCCATATTCAAATTTCTCTAGTACCTCAAAAATGTTGTTTAATTCTTGAAAATGCCCAACTTCAGACACTAAGGAAGACAAAGCAGTATTTCTCCATTTATTGTTCACTGAAACTAAAAGAAAAGGGTAGTCATACAAGTGCATTTCATAGGAACTGTCTACCTGGTTTGAGCTGAAAGTGAGAGGAAAACACCCGGCCCACAACCACAATAAAGATACTATTGCTGGTTTTGGGATATAAGTCCTGATATGAGAAGGAACACAGTTGATTATTAAAGTTAATTTTAATAACAGCAGGAAACTGGGGCTAGCCTTCAGAGTTTCTATACTCAGCTTTCTCAATGCATATTTATGATTTCATTTTAGTGCTTGTTGATTTATTGCCATTAGCCCCTAAAAACCCTGACTCTTTCTTTCTGTTGTGCTTGAAACACAGTAGAAATTCCTTACAAGTCTGTGGTTAAAGACTAGCCTCCAAGAGGATGAAGACAGCACAAATTAGTCTTACTTTATTTGGGGGTAGGAGGTTGAAGAGCGAGCAGGATTCTTTGGAGACCAGCAAGAATCACTGATACTCCTTCACCCCACACTGCTACCTGCTGGAATGGGTTAGGGGCAAAAAGCAGACTCCTCCTCGTATTAGTTTCCTATAGCTGCTGTAACAAATTGCCATGCACTTGGTGACTTAAAACAGCATACTTTTTTTTTGTTTTATTTTATATTATTTTCATCATGATAAGTGTACTTTTTATTTTTTTAAAAGATTTTATTTATTTATTTGACAGACGGAGATCACAAGTAGGCAGAGAAGCAGGCAGAGAGAGAGGAGGAAGCAGGCAGCCGCTGAGCAGAGAGCCCTACATGGGGCTTGATCCCAGGACCCTGGGATCATGACCTGAGCTGAAGGCAGAGGCTTAACCCACTGAGCCACCCAGGTGCCCCGATAAGTGTACTCTTTAATCTTTATCCCCTATTTCACCCGTCCTTCCACCCACCTCCCATCTGGTAATCATTAGTTTGTTCTCTATAGGTAGGAGTCTGTTCCTTGGTTTGTCTCTTTCTCTTTTTTTCCTTTGCTTATTTGTTTTGTTTCTTAAATTCCACATATGAGTGAGATCATATGGTATTTGTCTGTCTCTGACTGACTTATTTTGCTTAGCATTATAGTCTCAAGCACTATCCATGTTGTTGCAAATGGATATATATGTATATGCATATATACATATATACATATGTGTGTGTATATATATATACACACATATATAATGTCACCTCTTCTTTATCCATTCATCTATCAATAGATAGACTCTCAAGCTGCTTCCATATCTTAGCTATTGTAAATAATACTGCAATAAACATAAGGGTGCATATATACCTTTGAACTGGTGTTTTTGTATTTGGAGGGTACATACCTAGTGGTGTGATTACTGGATTGTAGAATAGTTCTACTTTTAACTTTTTGAGGAAACTCAAAAGGGCTGTTTTCACAGTATCTGCACCAATTCACATTCCCCCTTTCTCCACATCCTCACCAACAGTTGTTTCTTGTGTGTTGATTTCAGCCAACCTGACAGGTCTGAGGCAATATCTCATTGTAGTTTTGATTTGCAAAACTGATGTTGAGAATCTTTTCTTGTGTCTTTTGGCCATCCGAATGTCTTCTTCAGAGAAATGTCTATTCATGTCTTCTGCCCATTTTTTTTTTTAAGATTTTATTTATTTGTCAGAGAGAGAGAGAGAGAGAGAGAGAGCGAGCACAGGCAGGGTGGCAGGCAGAGGCAGAGGGAGAAGCAGGCTCCCTGCCGAGCAAGGAGCCCGATGTGGGACTCGATCCCAGGACGCTGGGATCATGACCTGAGCCGAAGGCAGCCGCTTAACCAACTGAGCCACCCAGGCGTCCCTCTTCTGCCCATTTTTAAATTGGATTAATTGCTTTTTGGGTATTGAGCTGCACCAGTTCTTTATATAGTTTGGCTACTAACCCTTTATCAGATGTGTTATTTGCAAATATCTTCTCCCATTCAGCAGGTTACCTTTCAGTTTTGTTGATTGCTTCCTTCACTGTGCATAAACTTTTTATTTTGATGTAGTCCCAATAGTTTATTTTTGTTTGTTTCTCTTTCCTCAGGGGACATAACTAGAAAAATGTTGCTATGCTGATGTATGAAAGATTACTGCCTGTGCTCTCTTCTAGGATTTTTTATGGTTTCAGGTCTCACATTTAGGTCTTTAATCCATTTTGAGTTTATTTTTATATATGGTGTAAGAAAATGATCCAGATTTTTTTTTAATTTTAAGTTTTAAAATTTATTTATTTGACGGGACACCTGGGTGGCTCAGTGGGTTAAGCCGCTGCCTTCGGCTCGGGTCATGATCCCAGGGTCCTGGGATTGGGTCCCGCATCTGGCTCTCTGCTCAGCAGGGAGCCTGCTTCTCCCCTCCCCTCTCTGCCTGCCTCTCTGCCTACTTGTGTGATCTCTGTCAAATAAATAAATAAAATCTTTAAAAAAATAAATAAATAAAATAAAATTTATTTATTTTAGGGAGGGAGAGAATGTGAGAGAGCAGGAGAGAAAGAGAGTGCAAGCTGGGGGGAGGGGTGAAGGGAGGAGCAGACTCCCCGCCAAGCAGGGAGCCTGATGTGGGACTTGATCCCAGAACCCTATAATCATGACCTGAGCCAAAGGCAGACACTTAACCTATTGAGCCACTCAGGCACCCAAAAGTAATCCAGTTTCATTCTTTTCCATATGGCTATTCAGTTTTCCTAGCAGGATTTGTTGAAGAGACTATCTTTTTTCCATTGTGTATTCATTCTTCCTTTCCCCAAGATTAACCATATAATCGTAAGTTTAGGGGCACCTGGGTGGCTCAGTGGGTTAATGCCTCTGCCTTCAGCTCAGGTCATGATCTCAGGGTCCTGGGATCGAGCCCCTCATTGGGCTCTCTGCTCAGGGGGGAGCCTGCTTCCTCCTCTCTCTCTGCCTGCTTCTCTGCCTACTTGTGATCTCTGTCTGTCAAATAAATAAATAAAAATCTTTAAAAAAAATTAAAAAAAAATTTTTTAAATCGTAAGTTTATTTCTAGGTTTTCTGTTCTATTCCACCAACCTATTTTTATGCCAGTACCATACTGTTTTAACTATTGCCTCTTTGTAATATGAGATGAAATATGGAATTATGATACCTCCAGTTTTGTTTTTCTTTTTCAAGATTGCTTTGGCTATTTGAGGTCTTTTGTGGTTCCATAAAAATTTTAAGATTGCTTGTTCTAGTTTAAAATGGCACACATATATTCCCTTACAGTTATGGAGGTCAGAAGTCAAAAATCACTGGTCTAAAACCTAGGTGTCAACAAGGCAGTGCTCTTTGGGAAGAATCCATCTTCTTCATTCTTTGCACTTTGGTTCTTGGTCCCTTCTTCCATCTTCAAAGCCAGCAGTGTAGCATCTGCCCTGGTGATTACATTGCCTTATTCTGTCATAGCTCCCTCTGCCTCCTTCTCTCTCTCTCTCTCTCTCTTTAAGATTTTATTTATTTATTTGAAAGAGAGATTGCTTCTCGGCCTTTTGGCTAAGATCAAGTGTATTTATTTGAGAGAGAGAGAGAGTGCAAGCAGTGAGCAGGGGCAAAGGGAGAGAGAGTAGCAGGCTTCCCACTCAGCAGAAGCCAGCCTACTCAATCCCAGATACTCAACCCCAGGACCCTGGGCTGAATGCAAAGGCTTACCTAACTGAGCCACCCAGATGCCCCTGCCTCCTTCTTATAACAATTTTTGTGATTACATTTAGATCCCACCAGGTTAATCCATGATGAACTCCCCATCTCAGAGTCCAGAATTAATCACATCTGTAAAGCCCTTTCGCCATATAAGGTAACATTCACAGGTTCAGGAACTAGGATCTGGATATCTTTGGAGGCCATTATTCAACCTATCACAATTCCTCTTGAGCACAACTCATTCCAGTAGTAATACCACTTATATTTTGATACTACAACACCTTTTACATGTGTTTTTCATTTGATTATCACAACAATCTTTCAAGTTGGTCAAAGTTTAGGTTCTCCTAGAAGCAAACCCTGAGGTAGGGAGTTATGTGCATGTGGTTTATTTCAGAGGTGACCCTAGAAGCACAGGCAGAGTGGAGAAGTGAGAAAGGGAGAGGTAGGAAGCCAATTAAACATGTGGAATCAAGCCAGTTGCCACTGGGGAAAACTGGAGCTCTATCCCTTGGGAGACTAAGAGACAGTATAGAGATCTCAGTTATCCAACCAGGGATGAAGAAGCTAGGGTTTACCCAACTCCCCTATGCACCCTTGATTGAGGGCAGTTCTGGAGGCATTAACTCTCACACTTCCAGCTTTCTCTGACTTTGAGGTTAGCATTCTCCCAAGGCCAGAAGAAGAACTCAGAATCACAGGTGTCTTCATCAAGCAGTCTGAGTGGGGAGGTGAATGCCAGAACATCGGCCAAGGCACTAGCAGTGTTTGCTATGATCCCATTTACCACTGAGACCCATTTATTCTCTTCACTTTTTAAGATTTTATTTATTTATTGGTGAAAGAGAAGGGGTAGAGCTGTAGGCAGAGGGAGAAGCAGGCTCCCCGCTGAGCAAGGAACTCAATATGGGACTTGGGACTTGATCCGAGCTGAAGGAAGACACTTAACTAACTGGCCCAGCATCCTGAGACCCATTTATTCTTTCACCAAACATGTCTCAACTGCTTAGTTACTCTGGACCAGACAGCATCCCAGGTGTTGGGGCTTACAAATGAATGAAGCCTCCCTGCATTTGGGAAATTCACAGTGTGTACAGACATGTAAAGAAAGAAATTATCATACACTATAGTAAGTGTTATGCCAGAATTACAAGTATTTGTGGCACATAAGGATTTTGTAATAAAAACTTGTTTTCAGAAAGAACATATTAAAAACACGGAAGACCTCTGTCTGGAGGACGAATGTCCCTCTCCATCACTAGAGCCAAACACTCCAATAAGGCACTGAGATAAAATACGGTAAAATACCAAGTGACTGGACCAATGTAACCTGGCTTGTGGACAGCAGAATCAGGACAAGAATCCATATTTTCTAACTCCTAGGCCAGAATTTCTTCCATTCCACCCAATGGCCTCTGGGAGATGAGACCTCACACCTATTGCAGTGCCCAGCATATGATAAGTACCTATTGTCTTTGTGAGACGGAAAGAGTGCATTTGGTTGACCATGAGAAAGAGAAAGCATAGTCTACCACAGGAATGGCAGGGGACTTTTCCTAAGGGGGAAGCCTAAAATTCTAGTGTAATTTTTAAATCACTTCAAATGCCCCACCTCCTCCTACTACTGTGTTTCGGATTAGGTTTCAACAGCTGAATGTGGGGAAGGAGGCAGGGACAGAAACATCAGACTCTAGCACTACCTCATTTTGAACTTGCCAAACGAGCAGAACATGCTTCCCACGAGAAGGGGCAGAGCTGAATGCTCGTTCCTTATGGGCAGCATGCTCCCAGGAAGAAGAACAAGCCATGCATGCTCAGTTATTCTTCCCAAACTTACCAGATAGGGAAGTAACTCATCTCCTGGGTGTGGAGAGAGGCCAAGATGGTATTAAGAAAAATGCCTCATTACAGAAATCAGGAGGAGGGAAGCTCTGCCACTCTAATTATGACTGGGAAACAGAACCATCAGAGACTGAGGTTATCCTTTTCTCTCATGGTCTGGTGTTATCTTAGCTCCTCTTGGTGCATCCGCTTCCATTCCTTCACACTCCCCTTCTTCTTTGTCTTCTTACTCAGGCCTGATACGGTGGCCTCACTCCCTAAGTTCACTTCACTATTCAGCTCCCCAAAGTTGACACACTTACCCTCTCAGTGTCCCCACTCCAAACTTACAGGAGAAGATCAGAATGGCTCAACTCATTTTTTTCCTCCTCCTCCTCTTCTTCCTCCTCCTCCTTCTTCTTTTTTCTTCTTCTTTAGAATTTTCTCTTTTCTCTTTTCCTGAGTTAATGATCTCAATTCCACTCTTCTCTTATCACCTCCACGTACCTGGTCTCAGCTCCTATGCTGAGTTTGCCTTACTCCTGTGGCCCCCATCTCAGGCGTTGTAAGAGTTATTAAACCCCCTCTACTCACTCCTTGATCCCCTCAATGTGGACTCAAGTTCTTCCTTGGAGAGTTGTTTTTACCAAAGGTCACATCTTCTTATGACTCTTTCTTCCCTACCCAAATTACCTTGGCCTCCTGATTACCCCCTACCCCTCCACCTCCTCTGGTTTGGCTCACCTCATCTTTTACAACCAGGCTTCCTAAGACTCAAACCAGCAGCTGGTCAACTTATTCAGCAACGAAATCAGGAAAGCTCACTCATACCAACAAGATTCACAGGAGGCTGTCTGTAAACCAGAAAGCCACTTCACTGACTTACAAAGGAGATGTTACTTTCCACTCACTCAAATATATTCATGTCTATGGAAGAACCATAGTAGAAATTTGAATTAGTGATAAGAAATTATTGACAATTTTTAGGTGGGTTTTTTTTTGACTAAGTGATATATCTTGAGACTTATAATTGACTTTAAAATAATTTAGGATGAAAAATAAAGTATAAAAGATTTCAGGAGGTGACTATTTTGGAAAATAGTTTGGCAGCTTCTAACAAAGTTAGAGTTACCATATGACCCAGCAATTCTACTCTGAAGTATCTACCCAAGAAAAATGAAAGTATATATGCACATAAAAACATGTACATAGGGGTGCCTGGGTGGCTCAGTTGGTTAAGCCTCTGCCTTTGGCTCAGGTCATGACCTCAGGGTCCTGGAATCGAGCCCTGCATCCGGCTCTCTGCTCTGCAGGGAGCCTGTTTCCCCCTCTCTCTCTACCTGCTTCTTTGCCTACTTGTGATCTCTCTCTCTGTCAAATAAATAAATAAAATAATTTTTAAATGTACATAAATATTCATAGCAAATTGTTCATAATGGCCAAAAAGTTGAAATAACCCCAATGTCTGTGAACTGAAAAACAGATGAACAAAATGTGGTATAACCATGTAGTGGAATACTATTTGGCAATAAAGAGGAACAAAGTACTAATACATACTAAAATATGGATGAACCTCAAAAACATTATGCTCAGTGGAAGAAGCCAGACACAAAAGAATACATATGGTATGATTCCATCTGTACAAAATATTCAGGAAAGGCAAATCCATAGAGACAGAAAGTAGGTTAGTGGTTGCCTAGAACCGGGGGTGGGAATAAGGAGTGACTGTAAATGAGCACCAGGTTTCTTTTTAGGATGACGGAAATGTTCTAAAATCAGATTGCGGTGAAGACTGTACAACTCTGTAAATATACTAAAATTCTTTGACTAATATACTTTAAATGGATGAACTATATGAAATGTGAATTATACCTTAATAAAGCTACTTTTAAAAAGGAAGGGGGAAGGAAGGAAAGGAAGTGAGGAAGGAAGGGATGAAAGAGGAAAGAAAAGATGTTTGTCAGCCATGATGGTCATAGTCCTCATAGTACTAGAATGTCTGAGAAGCCAAAACCATCAGAATGTTGCTCTGTGAGAGAAAAGTGGAAGGTTTTGAAAAATTTTAGATGCAGGAGATCCTATGAAACCTAATAAAACACCCCCTTCCTTTAGCCCCCATCTTTTCTCTGAAGAGTGCTGCATAAACATAGCAAATGTCTGACCCACTGGTTCTTTCTTTTCTTTGGTTGATGGTGAATATCATTCTCTAGTTAGATACTCTGTGTAACATACTCTCTGTAACTTTCTAATGATGAAATATGATGGGAGCTGCTATTATTTTTTCTCTAAAAATATACCCAAACTGCCCTAATTATTAATTTCAGTGTTTTCAAAACTCTTCAGGCACAAACATTCAGATAAGCTCTTAGTTTCATCCCATAGTTTGATACTCTTTCATTGGGTAGGAATTTTTTAACACTCAAAGAATAATCTTATTTCCAAAGATCTGGGGAACCATCACTCTCAGGCTCCTGTGTCTCTTATAGTATACTGAGGCATAGCAGTATCAGGGATTTTTGGTAAGTCTGGGAAGATTATACATATTTATTTATCAGTTAGATCTCACCAGCTTTCTGTTTTTCTTTCATGGCTTTCTTCCTGTTTTCCAAGACTGTGATAAAATTAATCTCAAATTAATTCACACAAATCTCTAATCTCATTTCTAGATTTTGGAAGCCTGAGGAAGGAGAGGTATGTGTGTTTGGTCTGCCATCTTGATCCAATTTGCAACCTAACTTATCATGATTGTAAAACATCCCAGTGTGTTGATGTAACATAATTTATATAACCATTTCATATTCTTCCATATTAAAATTAACATAATCAACATCCTTATTTATAAATCTGGGCATATGGCTCTGCTTTTAAAGAAATCTTTTTAGTGTCTACTGAATATAATAATAAAATGAGTTGGTGGTCTCCGGGTTTTTATAAACATATATTATCAAAAGTTTGGGCATGTCAGTGCACTATGCTTAATCTAAGGACAAGAGGGTAAGAAAACAATCTTTAGTGTGGGGCTCAAACCAAATCAAAATTCTCTACTCCCTGCTCTTCATGATTCCTAACAATTAATTTTCTAATCCTTTATTCTCTTACCAAAGACTCTGCACAGAATCAAAAGAAGGACAACATGGAGAAAGATCTGAGCTACTGAGGGACGCCTGGGTGGCTCAGTTGGTTAAGCGGCTGCCTTCGGCTCAGGTCATGATCCCAGCGTCCTGGGATCGAGTCCCACATCGGGCTCCTTGCTCGGCAGGGAGCCTGCTTCTCCCTCTGCCTGCCTCTCTGTCTGCTGGTGCTCGCTCTCTCTCTCTCTAATAAATAAATAAAATATTAAAAAAAAAAAAAAAGATCTAAGCTATTGAATAAGCTCAGTCCTGGAGAGCAAATGGATGTTTGGCTGGAACCACTCAGATATTTGAAACCATTAATCTAACATTTTCATTTGCACCAGCTTTATTTTTTAACTTAAGAAATTTGTGAAAATTCTAGGCTTTCTTTGTACTTTGTACTGTGTTCTGCACAATCTAATGAGTTCGAATGAGTGGCAAGAATTTTTAAAACTCTGTTAATTGAGCACTGGAAAAACAATGGAAGCTACTTTACATCTCTGAAGGTCCCAGTGAAACAAAGAAAGATAGAAATGTAGCTTTTACTAAAAATCTTAGTTACTTCCCAAGAGGTAGAAAAGATGGGAGAAGCTACAGAGGAAACATGAACACAACCAGATAAGTTAGAGGCTTTCAATAAATATTTGTTAAATAAATGAGTCAGAATTACAGCCAAGAAAGGTAGAGGATGGGAGGGTGGAGTCAAGCCTCTAACCAGGTGCATAAAAACAATCATGTTTAAGTCAAAAAAGGGAGAAATATTATATGTATTATTTTCTAGGTTGAAAACAGGCTTGAAGGAAATCTCAAAAGTGATTAGTATAAATTTTTTAAAGATTTTATTTATTTGTTTGACAGAGAGAGATCACAAGTAGGCAGAGAGGCAGTTAGAGAGAGAGAGGGAAGCAGGCTCCCTGCTGAGCAGAGAGCCTGATGCGGGGCTCCATCCCAGGACCCTGAGACCATGACCTGAGCGGAAGGCAGAGGCTTTAACCCACTGAGCCACCCAGGCGCCCCTGATTAGTATAAATTTGAAAAAAATGACAAAGTCCAACCCCAATTCAATGTGAAAATTTATTTGCTTTCTTTCTATTTTTATGTATTCCCAATTTATTTCATATCCTTTTCCCTCCTATGAGGAAGTGCTGGAATGAGGAAGGGGGCAAGATGAATTTAGGGAAAATGTAAAGGTAAGAAAATTTTAATTTGTTCACTTAGTCTTTCAAGTATTCGTGAATCTTTTATTCAACTACTATTTATTGAGTGCTTAATATGTGCAAGAGATCATTCATTTATTTTTTTAAGATGTTATTTATTTATTTGACAGAGAGAGATCACAAGTAGGCAGAGAGACGGGCAGAAAGAGAGAGGAGGAAGCAGGCTCCCTGCCAAGCAGAGAGCCCAACGCGGGACACGATCCCAGGAC
>RCUC01100808.1:0-15469 GCA_003697995.1 Taxidea taxus jeffersonii | reverse complement strand
ATCTGTTTAGAGTAGAGAAAGGGAGGGTTCCTTGTCTTTTTCTTTTTCTTTTTTTTTTTATTTGTTAGAGAGAGCAAGCACAGGCAGACAGAGTGGCAGGTAGAGGCAGAGGCAGAGGGAGAAGCAGGCTCCCTGCCGAGCAAGGAGCCCGATGTGGGACTCGATCCCAGGACGCTGGGATCATGACCTGAGCCGAAGGCAGCTGCTTAACCAACTGAGCCACCCAGGCGTCCCTCCTTGTCTTTTTCTAGACACTATTTCTAGTCATGTGGCCCAAATTCAGTGGGATGTAAATTGCAGCCATCTCTTAAGGAACATTGTTGATGGCTTTGTAATTGTTATATGTCCTCCCACTTTTTCCATATTAATAATGCATTATCCTAATTAGCTATGTGTGCATCTTTATTTTCTGAAAGACTGTGAACTCCTTTGAGGTCAGGAAAAATATTTCATTCTTTCTGTCTGTGGTGATCAGACCAACAAAATTAGTCTGTTGAAATAAATTTAGAAAACTACATTCCTGGTCAAGTAAACTTTGGCCTTTTAGCATTATTGCTTTGCTGACAATTGTGCTATCAGCCTTATTTGCTTACCAACACAGGGCTTGATCGCCATGTATTTACTTTGGGAAATAGACAAACTGGGTAATTGAGTTGAACCTGTCACCTCAGTACTCCCGCATAAGACACTGTGGTAGGTGCTTGGTGAGATGCCTTATATTTTAAAAAGTCTATAGCCTGACTGGGGTCATATGACATGTGAGGCGGGTGTTAGTTGTGTGGTAGATGAGTGCTCTCAGAAGTCACGGAGGAAAGGAAGGCCACACGGGTGGTCAGGAAAGGCTTGGTTCCAGCCTTAAGGATCAGACACATGGAGTGGAAGGTGTTTTGGGGTGGGGGGATTTGGAGGGACAAGTAAGCTATTTTAGCATCTCCCAGGCTCTACAGAATCTTTGCTGTCTCCGGGAGTGTCTTGGATCCATCGGATCTGAGAGAAACTGCAGGTAAGATACAGAAGAAAATCTAATTTAAATTATTTCTATAGCAAGGATCGACATTCACAGAAGGTCATAGACACAGCTCCCCTCATCCCCACCTCTCATCTCAGCCTTCAGAAGCTCAGACTCTGACCGATGTGGTTTGTGTGTATTTCTGGAAGCTACTTCTTGTCATAGCAAGGTTCAGCTTTCCAGCAGTTTCAGGGCTGGTAGCTTCAGTGCCAGGTGGCAAAGTGCCTGTTTGTGACCTCCGTCAAGTTTTAGAGCGACTGTCAATAGCCACTGACCTAACTTTTTCTCTACTTTCTCTTCTCCAAGACTCTTACACAGATGTATTAGTAAGAAGTGTACATTCTCCAGACGTCTGGGTGGTTCAGTTGGTTAAGACTTTGACTCCTGTCATGATCCCAGGGTCCTGGGATTGAGCCCTGCATCAGCTACCCTGCTCAGTGGGGAGCCTGCTTTTCCCTTTGCCTGCCGTTCCTCCTGCTTGTGCTCTCTCCTTCTCTTTGTCAGGTAAATAAATTAAATTTAATTAAAAAAAAAAAAGAAATGTACATTCTCAAACTATGCTACATCTACCACTCTTCAAGATCGACTTCATCTATGGGACCGTCTTCTGAGTATCCTTGTTCAGAGTAAAATGGTGACACCATCAAAATATGGCATAAAAGCCAGATATTAACATCATTGATGTCTTACTGGAAACATTCATTTGGGGACTATCTAAACCGTGGTGAAAAATAGGGATGGTAGTACATTATGAAAAAGGCACTGTGTGTGTGTTACTTATCCTTTAGCAAGGGGTGGGGACTACAGTTCTTAAGCAGTAATAGTAAGGGAACAAAAGTGAGGGCTATGAGTCAGCACTTGCTATGGTGTGCTATAGGGTGGGTATTCATATTATGGAGAAACAGTGCACATGCCCTTCTCTTAGGGTCTAGTGCCAGAATGGTAGTTTATCTCCTGGGAAGAACTGAGAAATAAAATAGTAGGGCTCTAGATAATTCTTCCTTTTCTGTTTTTGCCTTGGCAGCCAGGAAACCCAGAACTAAATGTAAAAATACTCAACCACCTGATAACTTCATTTCAAATTCTAAGTACAGAGACATCCTATATTAAATTATATGATTTCACCTTTATTTATTTATTTATTTTAAAAAATATTTTATTTATTTATTTGACAGACAGAGATCACAAGTAGGCAGAGAGGCAGGCAGAGAGAGAGGGAAGCAGGCTCCCTGCTCTGCAGAGAGCCTGATAAGGGACTCGGTCCCAGGACCCTGAGACCATGACCTGAGCTGAAGGCAGAGGCTTTAACCCACTGAGCCACCCAGGCGCCCTCACCTTTTTTTTAAAAAAGATTTTATTTTTTTTATTTGACAGAGAGAGACACAGTGAGAGAGGGAACACAAGCAGGGGGAATGAGAGAGGGAGAAGCAGGCCCTCCACCAAGCAGGGAGCCAGATGCATGGCTTGATCCCAGTACCCTGGGATTGTGACCTGAGCCAAAGGCAGACACTTAATGACTGAGCCACCCAGGCACCCCAGATTTCACCTGTTTAGAAAGAGTAGCTGTTGCTTTTTCTTATTACCAGGGTGATACATGTTCATTATAGAAAATGTGGAAAATAATAGATTGCCCCACCAATTAGATCTTTTCCCAGAGATAGTCACTGTTTGAACCATTCTCATTTCTTCTAAGCATGCATGTCTTTATACGTATGTGTATGTTATGTATATATATTTATAAAAATGAAATGATACCTTTCGCTCTGTACTAAAACTATTTTTTAGCTTAACCTTTATAATCATCTTCCATGTTGCCATGTACTCCTGTACAACATTAGTTTTAATGGCTAGTATATTTCATCATGAGGCTGTATCTTGCACGTTTCATTTGAACTAGGCTTTTTGCTATTATAAACAACTCTGTCATGTACCTTCTTGGAGCTAAATCTCTGAGCAGATCCACAATTATTTCCTTAGAATAGAATTTCTAGACGTGACATAAATACTTAAAATAATTAATATTTTTAGTCTCTAGATTTATATTTCTGTGTTGCTTTCAGAAGACATGAACTAATCTATTTTATCACCTAAAGCTTTTATTTATTTTTTATTATTTATTTGTCAGAGAGAGAAGGAGAGGGGGCAGAGAATGCGTACAAGCAGGGGGAGTGGCAGAGGGTGAGAGAGAAGCAGGCTCCCCGCTGAGCAGAGAGCCTCATTCCTGGCTCAAACCCAACCCAAGACACTGAGATCATGACCTGAGCTGGAAGTCAGACACTTAACCAACTAAGCCACCCAGGCACCCCCAGAAACAGCGTTTTTGTTACTCTGGTAATCTATCAAAAGCATATGATAATCTGAGAAATGTTTGTTTTTGAAAAACTGCTGTGCTTTGGGTCAGAGCAGTGGGAGTCTGTAGTGTTCTTGCCTGGGGCTGGCCCAGTCTCTTCACCACTCCCAGCTCAGTGGGCTCAAAGGTGTCGGCTCAGCAAGGGAGGCCATGTGGCCCAGCCCCTGTGCTGCCAGAATCAATGGCACTCACCAGTTTGCACTGGGGAGCCATGTATTTCCAATATTCCCGTCTTAGAAACTACATTCCAGGCAATCTTTATAACTGAAGTGGTGGTATTAATAATTGCTTAGATTCTTAGAATTTGAATTATGGGAGCAAATTGGATCCCTGTTTTCAAAACTGTTCCAAGATGTTCTACCAGTGAATGTTTTCACCAGCAGTATACAAGTATCTCACCATAATTGTTATCTTTAAATTGAGATAAACACAAATGCCATAAAATTTGTACTTTTAAAATATGCAGTTCAGTGGTTTTTAGTATTTTCACTAAGTTATGAATTATCATTGTTATTATGTAATTCCAAAATGTTTTCAAAACTTTGCAAAGAAATCTCATATTCATTAGTAATCATTCCCTGTTGCTTCCTTCTCTCAGCCCCCAGCAGCCATGAATTTACTTTCTATGGGTTTGCCTGTTCTGGACATTTCGTATAAATGGAATCATTCAGTATGTGACCCTTTGTGTCTAGCTTCTTTTACTTAATACAATGTTTTCAAGATTTTACGGTTAATAATGTTTTTAAGGTTATAGCATAAATCAGCATATAGCATTTTACATTCCTACCAGCAGTGTTGTGAGGGTTCCAATTTCTCCACAGCCACACCAACACTTTTATTATCTGTCTTTATGCTTATGGCCATCTTAGTGGGTATGAAGTAGTATGTCTTTGTGGTTCCAGTTTGCATTTTCCTAATAAGTTAGGATGTTGAATCTCTTTCATGTGCTTATTGGCCATTTATATATATTTGCTTATAAATAAACATATATAACATATATATATACACATATATATAAACATAGAAATGTTTACTAAGATCCTTTGCCAATTTGAAATCAGGTTGTTTGTCTTTTTATTGTAAAGTTGTAAGAATTCTTTATATATTCTGGGTACTAGACCCTTATCAGATATATGATATGTAAATATTTTTTCTCATTTTATAGGTTGTCTTTTCATTCCCTTGAGAGTATCCTTTGAAATACAAAAGCCTTAGTTTTGGTAACATCCTATTTATTATTTTTTTCTTTTTTCACTTGTGCTTTTGGTGTCATACTTAAGAAACCATAGCCTAATCCAAAGTTACAAAGGTTTGCACCTATATTTTCTTCTAAGAGTTTTACAGTTTTAGCTCTTCCATTTAGATATTTGATCTGTTTTGAGTTCATCTTTATATATGGTGTGAGTTAGGGATCCAAATTTATTCTTTTGCATGTAGCTATCCAGTTGTCCTGGCAACATTTGTTGAAAAGAGTATTCTTTCCCCATTGTCATAATTTGTCAAAAATCAGTTGACCATAAATATATAATTTCCTTCTGTACTCTCAATTATATTCTATTAATCTATAGGTCTATCCTTATGCCAGTATCACACAATCTTGATTAATGTTGCTTTGTAGCAGTTTTGTTATTGGGAAGTATAAGTTTTCTAACTTGGGCTTCTTTTGCCTATTCTGGGTCCCTTATATTTTCATATGAATTTTAAGATTAGTTTGTTAATTCTGCAAAAAGCCAGCTGGATTTAATAAGGATTCCATTAAATCTATAGAACAGTTTGAAGATTATTGCCATTTTAACAATATTAAGTTTTTAAATAATGGACATGGAATATTTTCCCAGTTGTTTAGGTCTTCTTTAACTTCTTTTAGTGATGTTTGGTAACTTCCAGTGTACAAGCCTTGTATTTTTTTTGTTAACTTTATTACTCAGCATTTAATTTTTCTGGTGCAATTGTCTTAATTTCATTTTTAAGTCGTTTGTTGTGTATGCTATGTATAGTGCATTAAAATGCAGTTGATTCTTCTGTTTTGATCATGTATCCTGAAACCTTGCTGAACTTGGTGATTAGCTCTAATAGTGTTTTAGTGAATTCATTTGGATTTTCTAGAGAAGATAATATCATCTGCAAAGAGAGATAGTTTTACTTCTTTCCAATACTGATGCTTTTAATTTCTTTTTCTTGCCTAATTGTCTTGGCTAGAAGCAACAATACAACATTGACTAGAAGTGGTGTGCTCAGACATTCTTGTTGCTATGTTAAGTTCCTGATTAATAAGGTGGTCAATATTATTTATGAAACTTTTTGATGACCTCTTTTATACTCTAAGAATCTGAGTAATGGAGCAGGAGTTGCTGATTGGTTTCTCTAGGGAAGGAACAAACAAAAATTCCCTTTTGCCTGTGCATTTGAAGGTTTGGCCTTGTAATTAATAGGGGGAAGAAAGTATTTTATTGACGAATTTACTTATGTGACATCTAGGTGCCAAGAACTTTGATTAATGCTTTCTAGGATATAAGCCTTCATTACTTAAAAATAAAACTTAAATTTTCCCTACTAGTTTTTCATTCTGCCTTTCCATATTTGGCTGCCCAGTATATGCTTCAGGTACCATGCTGGGATTACAAAGATGAATTAAACACCCACCGTGTCTTCAGGGTGCTCATGGAGAAGTGTTGGGGGAGACAGATAGGAAACAGGAAGTTTAATATTCTGGCAAGTGGTTCCCATGCAGGGTAACCTGTCAGAAGGAAACAGGTAAGAGATGTGGGTTTCCCCCTTGGGGTTTTTAGGTCTCAGTTTGATGATAGAACATTAGGTTTTCACTCCATAGAATTAAGGAATTTTAGGACTGGAGGCTTGGAAGCCCTCTTTTTTTTTTTTTTTAAGATTTTATTTTATTTACTTGACAGAGATCACAAGTAGGCAGAGAGGCAGACAGAGACAGAGAGAGAGGGGGAAGGGAAGCAGGCTCCCTGTGGAGCAGAGAGTGGAAGTCCTCTTATGCAACTCCACATTTTTCAGTAGGAGTAACCTCTTACCTTGTTCAACAGTTGCTCTTCTCTCTCATTGGCAGTTCTTCTTTTTCTGAAGTGTTTTATCTCTCTTTCTCTCTCTCTCTCTCTCTCACACACTCACACACACACACACACACACACACACACACACACACCGTCATACAACGTTTTCCCTAGGGAGGTAATCCATGTTTAGCCCACTTCTTGGCTCCATTTGTTGTGTCTGGTAGTATCACACCAGCCTCAGTGCCCCTCTTCAGTATGACTCATCAAGGAGTCCTGCTTTCTCTTGACTGTGAAGACTACTTGGCTTTGTCCTTTCTGTGGGTCTTATGACATAGACCTGAGAAGGATGAGGACATTACCCAGCTCCACACCCCCGTTACCCAGAAAGCTTGCAGGGGGCCTCCTGCTCTGTTTCATTGTACTTTGAATTTTCTTTGTAAAGAGTATATTCCCTTTTAATCTTGTCAGTTCAGGAGATTCACTAGGATACATATAAAATCCTACCTGTATGCTTGCTGTGAAGTCATCTTTCCGGAAAAGAATGAAAGTGTTATTAGCAAAAGCGATGAAATAGGCACACACCTTAACCAAGTTTACAGTTTTTATTTTATAAGTCACGTCTGAATTGCATGGTACATATGCTTCCATTTTTATTTTGCTCTTTAAAAATAAACCTTTTATTCCAGCTTTATTATTTATTATTACAATTAAAATAACATCAGGTTACTTTTTATCATTCCACTGGTAAAATGGAATGCAAACCTTATTGTCTTAAGCTACAAAAGAAAATGAATCGACCCCACAAACCTTTCACGTTTAATTAACTTTTAAACAAATATGAAGTTCTAGTTTCCTTTTTTCTTTTTTATTCCAATGCATTTTTTCTTTTGATTACGTGAGGAGCTGAGATAAGGATGAAGAGCTGCTTTCTGGTTCACACTGTTTATTGCATATGATACAGCAGCCAATTCAATCAGAAGGGAAATAGGAAAATAACTACTCTGTTTGTGCCTTGTAAGCGCTTTGTACAGTCCCCTCCAGTCCCTACGATTAAATGTTGGCTTCTCTCCTTGCAGGCTTCTAAAATGAAATTAGAAAGTGGAGCAAGCAACATTTTGAAGCCAGGCACAAACAGTGTGTAGGGACAAAGGCAGCCAATTGAAGAATCACAGCATCGCAGGCAGTCATTTGATTCAGTGCTGAGGGAATACAGTAGAAAAGGAGAGGGGGTGGCAACGGGTCCTGAGAAGTTCCGGGTCATGGAAAAGCCTCTGAGGATTCATCCCTGTTGGGGGCCAGTTGGGGTGGGGAGAGGAGGAGGGGATGGATGGGTGTTTAGGGCAGAGCTTTCCCTGGTGTGTGTGATAAATGCACCAGTAAAACATACTGTCATCAAGTTACCCTTTACCTCAGTCTGAGCGCTAGGGTGGCTCTGGGACTTGCTAATGGGGAAGGGGGGAGGTTAGGGTGTAGAGGGCTGTTTCTAGAAAGGGGAGTAGCACTGTGTAGAGGAATGAGTGTTTGGACTGGCAGTTAGTATATGTGCTGCTGAAGCAAGCACTGGACTGGCAGTTAGGACCTGAGTGCTATTCTTAGTCCTTCTGCCTTCAGACTGTGTGAGCTTGGATGAGGTCACCTCACCCCTCTGAACCATGGCTTCTATATTGCAGGAGGCGGATTTGGCCCAAGCCTGTGATGCCCAACCCAAATTCCCAAGCCTCCACCGAGTCATCTCAGAGGCTGTCCCTGCACCAACAGTTGGGGTTCCTCGCCCCTGCTTCCCAAAGGGAGAAGCCTCAGTTTCCCCTCTCATGTTTATGCTTTTGGAAGCTGTTGCTTGAACCACCAAGTGGTCCCTAGAAAATGTCTGAAAACTCCTAAATGGCCTGATCTCAAAGCTCTTCTGGTTCTTGGCATTCCAGGCATCTGTAACTCTGACATCTGGTCCCAGGTGCCTGTGGCAGGGATCCAGACACACCCATTACTTGGGCATCTCCCACCTTCCTCAGGAGACACCAGCAACAGAAACACCACTCTTCAGGGACAGCGAAGCTGCAGTGGGGAAAAGGGTCTGCCTATAGGATTTCAGCCTCAGGCTCCAGGAGCAGTCCATTTCACCCCTATTGATAGAGATTCCCTGTGGCTCCAAGATTAGAGTCCGTCTCCTGCACGTGGTCTGGGAGACCTGTGATTTTGAGGACAGCCGTCATGTCCATCTTGTGGCCCTTGTCAGCTCTCCACAGGGGCTGTCAAGTTGCCCAGCCCTAAACTTTTACTGGGTGCCCCTGAGGCTAAGGAATAATCACCTTGTCAGCCACAAGTTGCAATTCTGAGAGCTGGGCTCTCCCAGGGATCACTTGCTGGTACGGATTAAATAAGTCTTTTCCCCCCACATCAAGTCATCCCCTATCTGTGTCCTGTCTTGGGAGTCATTTACTTTTACTCCTTATGAATGTGCCTTCCTCTGCCACTAACTTCCCTCCATCTCTGGAAATTAGAGCGTGTGTACTTTTGTGTTGCCAGGAGTGAACAGTAAGGGAGTTAGCCTTCAATTTCCCCTGTTTCAAGCAAATATCGTTCTTTTTGTTGCTTGTCCTGAGTCGCTCTGGTGAACACATAAGCCTGGGAGGAAAGGTTTGGCAGAGGAAGCCGTCATGAAAGAACTATTTTAATTGAAGAACATATAGCTGGAGACCCAGGGGTGTTAGGTAGTTTAATTAATGTTTATTAGAAATGAAGACTTGCTATTTAGAAATGAAAACCTAAACCTCCTGTCTCCATATCCATTTCTCCCTCGTGTCACTGCTCTTGCCAGCTTTTTAATTTAGTCAGCTTTTATTGAGTTCCCAATATGAAACTGGGTACCTTGTTACACACTGAGCTGACAGAGATGAGTACGACCTAGGCCTTGCCTTTAAGGTGCTCATGGCCAGGCTGTGGAAGGGGCTGAGCTGATGGTAATTGTGCAAAGCGGTCCGTGCTTTTTTGGAAAAGGTCCTGGAAGTTGGGAGAACAGTCAGGATGACCAACCATGTGCCCTTGGCTGGGGACAGGAAGTAGTTTCTGCAGGAGGAACCTGGGACCTGTGTCCTAGAGGATGACCTTGAGGTGGTCAGAAAGGAGGGGAGGGCATTCTGGGCAGAGGAAGTGGTGGGTCCAAGGTGCGAGGGAGTTGGGGAGTTTGGTGAAGTGTAGGGGCTCAGTGTGCTTGGGGTAGACCTTGAGGGAGAACTGAGGGGGAGAGAGAACAGGAGCCCCGATGGGATAAGCAGGGACCAGGCTGTGAAGGACCTGGAATATTTTACCAGTGTACTTGTTAGTTTGGATTATACCCCGGGGTCTGAGAGGTCACAGATTTGAGGCAGCTTGGGACAGGAGGGTTTGCCAGGTTGTTTAGCGTGGCAGTTACGGGCAAGGGCTCTGGATGCCAGTGACTGATGACTGGGGTTCGGTCCTGCTTTACCACCTTCCTGGTGTGGGTAGGTTACTTAACTGTGTCTCTGTTGCCTCATCTTTTTAAAATAGGGATGAAAATCCTATCTGTCTTCAAGGGTCCTTGTGAGGAATGAATAAGTAAAAACATTCACCTAAGCCTCTTACAAAAATGGGTGCATAGGAAGCACTTGTTAAAATGTAGTTATCATTTTTTTTGGGATATGGCCTATAGTGCCTTCCATGAGCAGTCTCCTTAGACCATGTATCAGTTGGCTGTTCCATAATAATGCCAGATAAAAAATACTCTAGAACCCTGTGGCTCAGAACAGCAATTACTTATTAAGGCTCTTGCAGTTGTGGTCGGCACCGGGGTTTGGCTGGTCTTCACTGGTCTTGACTGAGCAGCCGTGCTTCCAGCTGGGACCCAGCTGGGAATGCAGGTTGGGTTTTCCTCTGCTTCAGGTGGGATCCAAGCTGAGGGCAGGAGCTACCTGGGGCAGCCCTTCCCAAGGCCGTGGCAGAGCCAGAAGGGGTAGAGGGAAACCTGCAATGCTTCTTACTGCCAGATTCCTTTCAGCCAAAGCCATTCCTAGGCCAAGCCTCAAATCAAGAGGCAAGGGATGATTTGATCCCCATCCGTGGGAGGAGCTGCAAGGGCACTTGGCGAAGGGCATAAACACAGGGAGGGCTGAAGGATTGGGGCCAACAGCGTGAGGCCCCATGGGGTGCTCTGGTGCCTCCTACAATTGCAAGTTCCAAGAGGGAGCTCCATGAGGGGCAGAGTTAACACTCAACGTGGGCAAATCTGAACCCTAGGGGCCTGGCTTCAATTAGTGACTTTCCTGCACTTGTCCCAATGCCCATCTCCAGGCCTTGCGAATGCATTCTTTGTCCTGAGTCATTGGAGGAGACCGCACCTTTTAGGGGTAAGTGTGCTGGTGTGGGTTTGACTGTAGACTTTGTGGAGTGAAATGGGGATGATAATATTCTCTCGTAAAACCCACCAGAAAGGGTGCAGAGGAGCAGAGGAATGCTTGCAGCCTCTCTCACACTTCCCCAGGCAGCAGTGCTCTTCTCAAACATGGTTTGTAGCAGATGTGAACAGCTATGATAAGACTTACTGTGTAAGCCCAAGAATAAACTGTGTGTTTGTTTATATGTGTTTTTAGATATCTCTCTTGATACAGTGGAAGGAATTGTATCTTTCCCTGGGTTCCCTGACATTTGCTTTCCATTCCCTGGGAACCTCCTGGGAGGCGTGCCTTCCTCTTCAGTGGAAACCCTCAGGCGAAGGTTGGGAGAGAGGCCAGGGAGAGGCAGCCTGGTTAGTATTTATGGGTGCGTAACTCTACCTTGTTCTCCCAGCTCCTTTGGAGCAGGATGGGGACAGGGATGGGAGGAGTCAAATACAGCTGCTTTGCCAATATGTAAGATAATCTCTTTTGCTCCTCCTGGGCCTCCTTTTGCTGCACGACAAACGCATCCATTCTTCTCCAACAGAAAGGAGAGAAGCAGGGACAGGGAGATGTTCTTATAGGTTAGACTTCTCTATTTTATGTGTGAGAATGAAAGTATATTATGAAATTAGATAACAAACTTCTCAATATGCTAGTCATTTCTTAGATTAAAAAATTAAGCAAGATTTCTAAAATTACACTTAAGTATAATATTAAGTTGGACAATTTTTTAAGATAGGGGTTGGAGGTATCTTCCAGAATTTTCTGGTAATAGAAATAACAAGTGAAACATTTAGCAATGTGACTGCCCTATATAAGGTGCTCAGCAAATTGTAGCAGTGATGATGACGATGATGACAGTGTCTAGAGAACTTGTCCATTTATGGGTGGAAAGGAGTACAAACAGAGGTTACTAGGCTGAGTTCTCTCATCAGCTGCCTTGCTCCAGAGGAACCTCTCTCAAACAGTCCTTCTCTATGTGGAAAAGCAACAGGCAAGTTAACCCAGAAAAGCTCAGGTTTGAAAACCAAGCCAAGTGTATACTTTGGAAGTTATATATATATTTTTTTTCTTAAAGTGGTTGCTTCTAGAAGGCACAATTCAAAATAGTCACTGCAAGAACAGACATGCTGAAATCCTAATGGTGCAATTCTATTTTGTTGAGTCAAAAAAATAAGGCTGGATAATGATGAGTCGTAGCTATGCAAATGAACAGAAAGATCATCATGTCTTGTGCTTCAGGGTGTGAGTTGATGGCAAAAATCTGTCCATGTTACTTAGCAAAAGAGATGAATTCAGATGAAAACATTTAGTGACATATCTATACATATGTACCCACACACACGAATATGTGTGTGTGTGTACATATGTTTAGATAATTTTTTTTCTTTAAGCATCGTTTATGGCTGAACTGCTTAAATGTTGTTGACTTGTTGGCAGGCTTTCTTGGGTGTCTGTTGTGGGCAAGGCTCGGCAAATGTGCCTGTCCTTCCGTCTGTCCATCCTTCCTTCCTTCCTTCCTTTCTTCCCTAACAAACACAGCCTTTGCTTTCCAGGAGCTTATATATTGATGGAAATGGCAAGATGCAAACATTAGAAATGGAAAGAACAAGTCTAAATTTATATAGTACATATTGTGTGTGGTAGGTTTCTAATATATCTGGGGGAAAAATCAATAGAATGAAAATGACAGTTCTAAATCTTGACTAAATTAAGTAATGAATTCTTCAACTTCTTTTAGTGTTTTCAGGCCAAGGGCCATTTTTGGGTTTGGAATAATATTGCCTGACCCAGGAAGTTGCCCATCGCCAGATAAGCAGGGAGGTCAAACAGCAAACAGTAACTTAGCCACCATATACTTACATGCCCTCCAACTACATTCTCAAAGACTTCTACTGAATGGGAAGAATTGAAATGAAGGCAAAATGGCTTGATCATTAGATTTATTTATAACCTGAGATTTCTTATGAAACTGCTATGTATATTTGGGTTTTTAATTTGAGGTTTTTATACCTTTTATTTAAAAAATTAACTGGAATAACTTCCTAACTACATCTAATGCCAGTGTGCTAACATTTTCAAAATAAGTCAATGAGGAAGAATTATTCAATAGATCATTTAATACATGCTTTTCACATAAGAAGATATTACCTTCGACTCCACCAAACATACCATGTCTTACAAATAAACTCCACAGAGAGCTGAATATTGTAAATCAAATTATAGAAAAACTAGCAGAAAATATTTATTAGGTCTGCATAGAAATGACAATTTTCATGGCTTTACTGCAAGAGAAGCAACCAGTGAAGAATAAAAACAAATAGACTTGAATATATGAAAACTTAAAACTTATATATAATGAAGACAACAACAGACTGGGAAACTTTGCATTAAATTCATGACACATAAGTAATTAATGTGTGTTATAACTTGAATATATAGCTTACTCAAATATTTAAGAAAAGGGCTGGGGACCTAATAGATGTAAAATATAATAGCTACCATTTGTTGAATATTTTTTATGCCAGGATAGATTTACAAAATCATATTATACTGATTGTTTTACCTACAGAATATTTTGTAACCAGCTTTTCTCACATGCTAGACTATGTTATTAATTAACCTTCTAAAACATGGTTTTCAGCAGTAGCAAATTATTTCATTGGAAAGGAAGAATAGCCCAAACTTACTTAACTAAGTCTTTGGTTCTGGATGTTAAGGCTATGGAAATATCACTCAAGGTGGTTTTCCTAGTATCTCTTCTACTTGTGAAGCCATGGTCTGTCGTTAGAGCTATGGTTCTGGAAAATTACATCTCAGCGAATGAAACAGTGATTCACAAAGAAGCATATTCGATACTATTTTTACCAATAATTTTATAGGTAGCATCTGTCACTGAAACCTGTTTTAGCAGAAGAGGAAATAGCATTTGAGATCCCAGGCTCTTCACAACTTTCCACAGCACGTCAGCATATTTACTGAAGGCCTTCATAAAAGAGACACGTTAATTACCATCCCTGGAGCATCTCTAGGGTAGCGATGACTGTAGTATTCTGTGAAGGTGCTTTGTCAAGCATGTCATTCCCTTATCTTGTTTTTATAGCAGAGGAAATAAAGGCACTAGAGAAATATCTTTGAGGTCACACAACAAGTTAACAGCAGATAAACATTAGAACCAGCAGCTCCAGAATTCCCACTGTGTGTAATTAGTTCACTGCGGGCAGGAAATGACAGCATGGGGGGATAAATGGCAATGTGGTGTTTGGGGAACGTGGAGGCTGGTGGGAATTCTCTGTGCTTGTCTGCATGGTTAATTAAGTCAGTTTCTTGCTGAGGTTCTCGCTGCATAGAACTTGGAGGCTTCTCAGCCAGGTGCCTTCTTCCTTAGGGTGAAAGGAGTCCACACTGTCACCCTCCACCGCTTTGATGGGTTGTCGAGGTGGAGGATATTGGGTGTGGGCCTGAGTCATTTCTCAGGCGTTGCCGTCTCTTACTGAGGCAGCATGGAGTTTGTGAGCGGGGTTTTTGCTGTTAGCTCCTGATGGACCCTGAGGAGGTGGCAAGTATGAGGTTGGGAGTGAAAGGGCAGGCTCTATTCTGACTCCTTACAAGATCCCCCTTTGGCCTGTGCATCGGTGTTCTCAGAGTCACCTGGATGCCCTAAGTAAGCTCATGGAGGGCATGTTTGCCTTGTTTGTGTCCTTAGGAGTGATAGATTCTGAATTTGTGGGTTGCCTCCTATTCCTAGGCATCTGACAAAATCATTGTAGGAAATGATGTGGTTGAAAACTACCACCAAGAGATTCAGTATGTTTGTGAATTCTGGGGCGTTCAGAGACTGTCTGCCAGAGGCTGGTTCCATTGGATGCTCCAGCAAACTCATTAGGTCCTGCAATCCTGATTATCTTAATTGCATTGACACCCCCCTTCATAACAAGTATTTAATCATGAAGGGTTGACAAGAGAGAGGACCCTGTGCCTTTGCTTTAGAGCTTTGAAAGGAGGTGGAATTCTGAGTTCTTTTGCTCTTCTGCCCTGTCTAGAACGAGCCGGCAATGCTTCCTGGAAGAACACAAGCTAGAGTCTATGTAATTCCCATGGCTTCAAACGTGGCTGCTCAAAGTGAGGTCTATAGGTCGGTAGCACTGTATCACCTGAGAGCTTCTTAGAAGTGCACCTTCTCGGGACACCTGGGTGGCTCAGTTGGTTAAGCGGCTGCCTTCGGCTCAGGTCAGGATCCCAGCGTCCTGGGATCGAGTCCCACATTGGGCTCCTTGCTCCGCAGGGAGCCTGCTTCTCCCTCTGCCTCTGTCTGCCTGTGCTCACGCTCTCTCTCTCTCTCTAACTAATAAATAAATAAAATCTTAAAAAAAAAAAAAAGAAGTGCACCTTCTCAGACCACATCACTTGTGTTTTAACACATCCTCAAGGTGGAATAAGAACTTGAATAGAAGACGTGCTCAAGTATGAGAAGTGCTGGTATAGAACGTATAAATTGTTGAGCTGTGAAAGGTAGCTTACTCAGTGGTGAATGCTTTTTCCTGATCACATTTTCTGTTTATATGTTCTGACCCTTAATAAACATTTTAGTTCTTTGACCTTTTAATAATTTGAATGTCTTTTTAAAATTTGCTCTTTTGGGCACCTAGGTGGTTCAGACGGTTAAGCGTCTGCCTTCAGCTCAGGTCATGGTCCCAGG
>RCUC01100807.1:0-29113 GCA_003697995.1 Taxidea taxus jeffersonii | reverse complement strand
CCCTTCACTTTTCTTAAGAGGACACACATGTACTAGTTAATGCCTCAAAGTTTCAGAGAACTGGAATGTCCAAAGGCTGAGAAAATCTGCAAGTTAAGATTCATGGGGAAGCTGAGTCAAGTTATTCAGGACACCTGGATAGTAGTTTATGCAGAATTTTATCCAAGCATCTTTAAAATCTTTTACTTAATGAGGCATATTATAAGGAGAAAAATGACCAGCAATGTATGATGTGTTTAGTAAAGGTAGCAATCCAATTGATAAATTCCTATCTCCCAACCATCTGGAGGTACCAGATTGGCAGGATTTCTTGTCAGCATTCTGTATATTATCCATGCTTCACAAGACAAGAAAGGGTATCACTCAGCACTCTCAAGTGTTTAAAATGATGGATGCTTTTAACATGTTGCTAACTGGTTTGCAATATTTCCTTAAAAACAGCTCTTTGGTATTATGCTTCACTTAAAGGAAAAATTAGAATTTAACAGTATAAATTGCATTCGTTACAGATAATAGCAAAGATTTGAGCATGAGGGACCCTCCTCCCCATTAGACTTCAGGATGCACCTTCTTTCTTCAAAACTCTTGCCACCTGGGTTAAATGTAACAGTGCTATGTCAGTCTAGAGAAATCCATAGATTTAGGAAGTTCACATAATATAGTGTGTTAATTATTTCTGTATTAAAGCATGAGAAACACAGTGAAACATGGTGGGGGAGGCAGAGTTGGAGAAGAAATAGGATAACCACAAATCTTAAGCATATATTCTACACTTTTAGTAGTTTTCTTAAAATATAATTGGATAGTTTTCTTCTCTGTTAATCACGTACACTTTTGAGAGACAGCTTCTGTTTAATCCAAATGTGAGCTATAGCACTCTGTGAAATAATTCTTCTATTTATATTATAGGTCATCGTATGTCTGAAGTCAATATCTATAATATAACCAATAATGTTGCAAGATAGTTTTAACTTATTCCAAATTAAAGAAATAACTACAACACAACATGAATCAAAGAGCAGTTTCTCAAAGTGAAATGCTTTCTGAGAACTTTCTAAGACTAGCAGTTTCAAGATATAGCTACATGCTCCCCAGCAGAAACATTTAATCTGGGATTTTCTATAGTCTTTCAATTTTGGATTGTAACAACCACAAAAAACATCTTACTGTGCTATTACTTTAATGAGAGTGAAACAGTTTTCTGATTTGAGGAAGTAGAAATCTTATGGCTAAATACGTAATCTTTAAAAGGTGGGAAAAATTTGAGAATTCCTGTTTCTTAGAAACAATACTGATCTGATCCATTTAGGATCCAGCTAGACAATGAAGCCAAACTAAAGGACCATGATTTTAAATGTAGAAAAGAGAAAATCAAACTTCAACTCTGTTTTGTTTGCCCAAAAAATGTAATTTTAAGAAGAAACTAAGGCCTTGATTTCTGAGAAGCAGACTGTATATAACTTTACAACACTAAACGGATGACCAAGAAACCCAAGAGCAATTAAACAAAAATGTTTAAACTTAGTTCTGTTTTGTTTTGATTTTAATGTCAGAAGACTCAATTTATGTTTCCTGGAAATTCCAGTAGAGAATAGTCCTGGAGTGTTAGTGTACATTTTGAAGAAATGGCTGAGATAGATTTTAATATTTCCAGAGCATGGAGCAGAAGACTGACTCTGAGTCATACAAGTAAAGCTGGGAAACCCTTTTTACAAGTGTTCTGGTGGATGGTCTCAGAAGAGTTGGAGGAGCGGGCTATTAGGGAAATGAGGTGAACTGAAGCCTGGCATCAATTTTGAATTTACCCAAGTTCAAATAACATTTAGGTTGAAAGCTCGGTGAAAACACTGGTGAGTTGAAGCAACAAAGAGCACAGGAGTTTATCATGAAATAAAGTATTTATAGCAAAGGGAAGTATAGATTTACACTGTTTTGGCCACAAGCATCTAGATAAATATTTCTGTTTGGGGGAATGTTCTTTGTAGTCTATGGTCAAGGAAATGCAGTTCCTCTGCAAAGGTGGATATATAACCATTTATGTCCAAAAAAAAAAAAAAAAAAAGAAGAAGAAGAAAAAAAGGAAAAATGAAAAAAAAGAAACTGCTGTTCTTCTCCACTCTCCAAAGCATTGTGCCTATGCTGCCATGATTCTTTTCAGTAAATATTCCATGCAGAGTGATTTCACTTTCCTTGCTGACATCCTGATATTTTCAAGAACATAACTGCCTAGAGTCTAGAATCATATATTTTTCCTATCATGTACTGTGCATAGGATCAGAAGTCGCAGACTTTAATGTTAGAACACAGGGCACCTTGTTTTACTGAGCAAATTCTTTCAGAATACTTGTAATAGCTTGCCGTGTGTGTGTGTGTGTGTGTGTGTGTGTGTGTGTGTGGTGTGATTTCTTTTTGTCTGGCTCCCCTATGATAGTAAGGTCCTAGAGAACATATACATGTCCTACTTGCCTTTTAATCACCAGCATCAACAACCAAAGTACTTTTCACATTATTGCCATTAATAAATGTATATATTGGTCTGAAAAACAAAAATGAGCATTTATTAATAAGATAAAGAGAGAAAGGATTTTCAGAATTAAATTCTAAAAATATTTAAATATTTTAAATAGTTATCATTAAATGTTGATTAAAAATCAACATTTTCATCTTTAAAAATCTAAGTTCATATTCTAGGCAACCCAGATTGCTGAGGAGTGTAGTCCAGAAAGTCTGTAATATCGCCATTATATACTTTGTTTAAACAGAGAGGTACCCTATCTGAAGGAAAGTTAAATAGCCTCATTAGCAATATATAAAATCAGGGAAAGGTAAGTAGAAAATAAGGGGAAAGGATAACAAGTTGCTAATGTTTCTATACCGACATGAATACTCTAAGATCTGCAATTATCTTCCGCATTTAATAATGGGAGGGGTTATTTTTATTCGTGAATGTATTGAAAAATTTTATATTAAATGCTTCTGATGCAATGGGATAACTTCAAGAAATTCTCCTAGCAGATGTCCCATCCAGCAAAAGCATGTGAATGGTAAACAACAAGTCTAATGGCATGGGATCAGCACCATGAGGGTAAATTACAGAGCAGACTTACTAGAGAGAGTCCTAAGTAAGATGTGCAAAAGAACATGTTATGCAGGTGAAGAGGATGGGGACCAAGGATAACAAGGAGAGGAGAGATTGTGACTCATGATATAAATCTTTGAGTTAATTCATTTCTTCATTGTGAGTTTAGATGATTGCACCTTTTCCAAAAGAATTAATTTCCATAAACTGGTCTCCTTGTGTGCCTTGCTTGGGCTTCAAGGGCTCCTGTCTATAGGCAGGTTGTTGCAAAAAACAGTTCATTTTCTATCCCTCCGTGTCTTTGCACATGGTCTTTGTTTCCTATTTACCAGATACACAATAGTGGTGAGGGCAAGCTCCATTTGTAACAATCACTTTAGAACATACTTAAGCGTTTAGGCTTTGAAGATAGGCTTCAGATAGACTTCTGCTACCAATATGTGAAATTGAATGGTGATCTATGCTTTAATTTTTTCATCAAAAAATGAAAAATATATGCATCATAGAGCTGTTGTGGAGAAAATACTTGATGAATAATTGTGCAAGTTAATTATTATGTGAACATTATTATTAAATTTGTTAAAATTTTAAGGATATTCCTAGTTGATAAATTTTAAGCCACAAGAATAACTAGATAAGGTTTTCTAAAAATATTGGGCATAAAGTTTCTACCCAAGCAAAATTACTGAAAATTTTTTTCTATTTTCACAAAAAATTTAGCATGTTGAGAAATGATTATCAACTTAAATGCTAAGTTAACTGAAATGCAACTAGGGTCATGTTCTTCCCTTCTATAGAATCTGAAATCTCCTAGTTATAAACCCTCTGGATAAGAAAAAGGTGTTCATCTTAACAGCAATTGATTTGGGTCTCCTTTGACAGGATCCATGATGACCCCTTAAGTTATGAACAGCAAAAGCATGTATCTTCACATTACCCTTCTGGCTATATTAGGAGATCAGAGAGATTAACAAATATTTAAAGGAACTGGGAAAACAAAAAAAATAAAAATTTAAAAATAAAATTTAAATAATAGGTAAAACAGAAGTGGGGAGGTTAGGGGCAATGTGTCCAAGATAGGAAATCTCAAGAAATGGGTGTCAACCAAATTTATAACCATGCTATTTATGTTCTCAATGAGGTCAAAAAGGGTGAAATGATTTAGGAATTAGATATTGAAGGAAGAGAATTTTTAATCAGAACAATTTTATTTAACTATGTGTTAGAAACCTATTGAGGGCTAGAGCTACAGAATGGAGAAACAAGTAGCCCTATAGAACCTCTCCCAAACAAAACAACAATTTATCTGGTGCAAATAATAAACAAACAAACAAACAAACACAAACAACAGCAACAAAAAAACCCACAATTATTTGAAGTTTCTGGAAATTTCTCAAAGAACACATAGAAAATAGAAACACACTTATTCAACAAAATCTACTACATTTCATTAAAATACAGGAATATATGATATAGAAGATAACCAAGTTGTGTCCTTTCATCTCCCAACCCAGCTTCATGTTCAGGGTACAGCCAAGAAGATAGGGGCTCCCAGTTCAGGGCTATATGGTTTCAACCAAGGAGATGCTGGTTTTTCTCATCCCCTCCCCACTTTCTCCAGTCTGGTGTTGCAGAAGCTCTACTCTAGAGGATAAACTTTTTTCCACCTTACAGCCCCTACTCATAGGGTAAAATATCCCCTGAGACATGACAGGCTGAGGATACTGAAGCTCTTCAGGTCCACTGTTCATACTCCCAGCTCTGGTTTAGTGACAAAGGGATTGTGCCCAAAGGTAAGAAACAGGCCTTGAAAAAAAAGAGCTCTGAAGCTTTACTGAGAGGACCGACTATTTGGAAGATCATTTAAATGATTCTAAGTTTAAACAATGAAAACCTTGTCAAGCAGTGGTCATCTTGATGGAGCAAAATTAACTCTCCCAGAAATATATATAATGACAGAGCAGCTTGAAATTTAATAGCAAGAACCAGGAGAGGACATAGCAAATAAGAAGCCTCCCAGGATCACAGACAACCTTAGAGATTGGGGAGGCCATGCACTTGTGTGAGGTATCTACTCAGGAGCAATTAGACCATGGCAGGAAGAAGATTTGCAAGCATTCTCCAAGTCACACATAGATCCATCAACTAGGGTGAGTCCTCACTGACACAGGATATAGACATAACCTTTGACCAAATACTGGTTAAGTCATAAGTTCTTCTTACCCAGAGGAAATTTCTAGGAAGCCAGACTTTAAAAAAAACAAAATTGCATTCATTCTCAATAGTCTGTGAGACTGTGTACATGCCCTAGTCTGCCCTTTCTAGAGCATTTAAAGAGGAAACTCCAAGCTACCATTTGCTCGTTGTGCAGGGACAGATATGTAAATAAAATGGAACAGCAGTACAAGAGCCAAACATACCCAACATCAAATGTAAAAAATAAATAGCTAGGGGACACAAGGACATTTCACTAACAACTTGTTTATGCTGATGCATAGGTAGCCAGCCTTAGTACATGGAGGGATAGAGGAATAACTAAAACAAGAAACAGGAAATGAAGAGCAAAATGACAGATGCAAATACAACAAAATTAATCATAACACTAATTGTGAATGAATTATTATTCAACAATAAAAAGGAGTCAACTACTGATGCATGCCACAGCATGATGAACCTTGAAAACATTATGCTAAGTGAAAGAAGCCAGTCACAAAAGATCACGTAATTCTAAGATTCTATTTATACAAAATACCGAAAATAAGGAAATCCAGGGAGACAAAAAGAACATTTGTGGTTGCTGAAAACTGGGTGTGGAGAGGAAAGATAGGAAGAATGTGTAGTTGCTGTTAATGGGCATGGTATTCTTTTGAGGGGTAAGTTCTAAACTTAGTTTTTGGTGGTAGTTGCACAACCTCTTGGATATACTAAAAAACATTAATTTGCACACTTTAAATGAGTGAATTTTATGGTATGGGAATTACATCTTAAAAAATATGTTTAGAAAAAAGAACAATGAGCACCAAAATGACAAACTGAAAAACCAAAGAATAAAATGTGTTGCTTTATCACATTAGTAATCTCCATCCCATGTTTCTAAGCTAAGGAAACACTTTACTCAAGCTTGTGTCTTTAGCTTAAATATTCCCTATCTATTGTTCATCTTATAAATCTAAAGTCTCTTTTTAAATTTAAAGTCTCTTTTTAAGTAAAAAACAAAAACAAAAACAAAACAAAACAAAAAACCCTGGAGTAGCAATACTTATAATAGATGAACTAGATTTTAAACCAAAGACTGTAACAAGAGATGAAGAAGGACACTCTATCACAGTAAAGACATCTATCCAACAAAATAAATATTTGTAAATATTTATGCCTACACTGGATCACCTGAATATATAAAATAATTATTAACAAACATAAAGGAACTGATTGGTAATGATATCATAATAGTAGAAGACTTTAACATCCTACTTATAGCAATGGACAGATCATTTAAGCAGAAAATCAACAAGAAAACAATGGCTTTGAATGACACTGGGCCGGAAGGACTTAACAGATACATTCAGAACATTTCATCCTTTTTTTTTTCTCAAGTGCACAAGGAGCATTCTCCAGAATGGTTCACATACTGGGTCACAAATCAGACCTCAACAAATACAAAACGACTGAGATCATACAGTGTATATATTCAACCACAACACTATGAAATTTGAAGTTAACCAAGGAAAAAGTTGGAAAACCCACAAATACAGGGAGGTTAAACAACATGCTACTGAAGAATGAATAGATTGTCCAGGAAATCAAAGAAGAAATAAAAAAAATACATGGAAACAAATGAAAATGAAAACATGGTAGTCCAAAACCTGTGGGATACAGCAAAGGGAACCCTGAGAGGGAGGTATATAGCAATACAGGCCTACTCAAGAAGCAAGAAAAATCTCAAATAAACAACCTAACCTTAAACCTAAAGGAGCTAGAAAAAGAAAAAGAAATGAAGCTTAAAGCCAGCAGAAGGGAAATACTAAAGATTAGAAGAGAAATAAGTGATATAGAAACTAAAAAATCAATAGAACAGATCAATGACACCAGGAGCTGATACTTTGAAAAAAATTAATAAAATTGGTAACCACCTAGCCAGATATATCAAAAATAAAAAAGACCCAAATAAATAAAATCACAAATGAGAGAAAAGAAATAACAACCAAACAACAGAAATAAAAACAATTGTCAGAGAGTATTATGAAAAGTTATATAGCGGGGCGCCTGGGTGGCTCAGTGGGTTAGAGTCTCTGACTTCGGCTCAGGTCATGATCCCGGGGTCCTGGGATCGAGCCCCGCATCGGGCTCTCTGCATGGCAGGGAGCCTGCTTCCCTTCCTCTCTCTCTGCCTGCCTCTCTGCCTACTTGTGATCCAGTCAAATAAATAATAAATAAAAAAATCTTTAAAAAAAAGTTATATACCAACAAATTGGGCAATCTGGAAGAAATGGACAAATTCCTAGAAACATATAAACTACCAAAACTGAAACAGGAAGAGATAGAAAACTTAAACAGTCTGATAACTAGCAAAGACATTGAATCAGTAATCAAAAATTTCCCAACAAGCAAATGTTCAGGGTCAGATGGCCTCATAGGGGAATTCTGCCAAACATTTAAAGAAGAGTTAATACCTATTTTTTCTCAAACTATTCAAAAAAATAGAAAAAGAAGGAAAACTTCCAAACTAATTCTATGAGGTTAACATTACTCTGATTCTAAAACCAGAAAAGGCTCCACTAAAAAGAGATCTACAGGCCAATATCCCTGATGAACCCAATGCAAAAATTCTCAACAAAGTACGAGCAAATTGAATCTAACAGTACATTAAAAGGATCATTCGCCATGATCAAGTGGGGTTTATTCCTGGGCTACAAGGATGGTTCAATATGCTCAAATCAATCAATGTGATATGCCACATTAATAAAAGAAAGGAGAAGAACCATATGATCCACTCAATAGTTGCAGAAAAAGCATTTGACAAAATACAGCAACCATTCATGATAAAAACCCTCAACAACTAGAAGGAATGTACCTCAACATAATAAAGGCCATTAAAACACACACACACACACACACACACACACACACACACACACACACACAACTAATAGCATCCTCAATGGGGAGAACTGAGAGATTTTCATCTAAGGTTAGAAACAAGACAGGGATATCTGCTCTCACTATTGTTATTTAACATAGTACTGGAAGTCCTAGCCTCAGTAATAAGACAACAAAAAGAAGTAAAAGGCATCCAAATAGGCAAGGAAGAAGTAAAACTTCACTATTTAGAAATGACATGATACTCTATATAGAAAACCCAAAAGACTTCACAAAAAAAAAAAGCTAAAATTGATACATGAACTTAGTAAAGTCAGAGCATACAAAATCAACATACAGAAATCTGTTTCATTCCTATACACCAATTATGAAGCAGCAGAAAAAGGAATCAACAAATCAATCCCATTTACAGTTGTATCAAAAAAAAAATGAGATACCTAGGAATAAACCTAACCAAAGAGGTAAAATATCTCTATTCTGAAAACTATTAAAAAAAAAAACTGATGAAAGAAATTGAAGATGACACAAAGAAATTGAAAAATACCCTATGCTCAAGGATTGTAAGAATACATAGTGTTAAAATGTCTATATTACCCAAAACAGTTCACACATTTAAGGCAATCCCTATCAAAACACCACCAGCATTTTTCACAGAGCTGGAAAAAACAATCCTAAAATTTGTATGGAACCACAAAAGTCCTTGAATAGCCAGAGAAATCATGAAAAAGAAAAGCAGAGCTGGAGGCATCACAATTCCAGACTTCAAGCTCTATTACAACGCTGTGGTCATCAAGACAGTATGGTACTGGCATAAAAACAGACACATTGAAATCAGTGGAACAGAACAGAGAACTTAGAAATAGACCCACAAATATATCTTTGCCAAAGCAGGAAAGAATATCCAGTGGAAAAAAAGACAGTCTCTTCAACAAATGGTGTTGGGGAAGCTGAACAACAATATGCAAAAGAATGAAACTGGATCACTTTCTTACACCATACACAAAAGTAATTCAAAATGAATGAAAGACCTAACTGTGATCCAGGAAACCATCAACATCTTAGAGAACACATGCAGTAACAATTTTGACCTCAGTCACAGCAACTTCTTGCTAGATATGTCACCCGAGGCAAGAAAAATAAAAGCAAAATCAAGCTATTGGGACTTCATCAAAATAAAAAGCTTCGACACAGTGAAGAAAACAGTCATCAAAACTAAAAGTCAGCTTAAAGAACAGAAGATATTTGCAAATGACAAATCTGATAAAGGGTTAATATCCAAAATCTATAAAGAACTTATCAAACTCAACACCTAAAAAACAAATAAAAAAAAAACAAATAAAAATGGTCAGAAGACATAAATAAACATATCTTCATAGAAGACATACAGATGGCCAGCAGACACATGAAAAGATGCTCAATGTCATTCATCATCAGGGAAATACAAATCAAAACTACAATGATATATCACCTCACATTGGTCAAAATGACTAAAATCAATAGCACATGGAACAATAGGTCTTGGTGAGGATGTGGAGAAAGGGCAACACTCTTACACGGTTATTGGGAATGCAAACTGGGGCAACCACTTTGGAAAACATGGAGTTTCCTCAGAAAGTTAAAAACAGAACTATACCACAATCCAGCAACTGCACTACTAGGTATTTACCAAACAAGTACAAAAATACTGGTTCAAAGGGATATATGCTCTCAGATGTCTATAGCAGCATTATCAATAATAGCCAAGTTATGGAAAGAGCCCAAATATCCAGGAACTGATGAATGGATAAAGAAGAGTGATATATATATAAAATAGAACATTGCTCAGTCATAAAAGGGGGAAATTTTGCTATTTGCAACAATGTGGATGGACCTAGAGATAATATGTTACCTAAATAAGTCAGTCAGAGAAAGACAAATACCATATTATTTCAGTCATATGTGGAATGAAGAAATAAAACAGAAGAACATATGGGGGGAAAAAAAGAGAGGCAAACCAGGAAACAGACTCTTAACTATAGGAGACAACATAAGGGTTACTGGTAGGAAGGTGGGCAGGGGGATGCATTAAATAGGTGATGGGTTAAGGAGGGCACTTGTAATAATGACCACTGGGTGCTGTATATACGTGATGAATCACTAAATTCTACACTTGAAATTAATATTATGCTACATGTTAACTTACTAGAATTAAAAAAAAAAAAGTAGAAACAAAGTCCCCTTTTAAATGTCACTTGCTTCTTTACCCCTAACAATTGGGATTCATTTGTTAATTTTTTACCTCTATTCTTTTTGTACTTTATAAAATATCCATGGTAGAATTTACCCTTTTGCCTTTAAGAAGGTTGTTTGCATATCCATGCTCTCTGCTAACATATGAATTCCCTCAAAGTAGGGGTAATACTGTAATTTTTTTTTTTATTTTTTCCCCTCAGTGCCTAATATATTACTGAGCCCTTGGTATACTTGAATAATGTTTGAACAAAAGGTAAGTATAAGGACATTGAATTATCTGCTTGGGAAGTAGTCTGACATTTCCCTGTGTTACTATAACATAAGTTTTAAGTTTTTGATAAGCAGGTGGACGAGTGACCTCAAAATAATATTGCTCAAAAAGTATGGAAAATAGAAGACCCAATGACATCTTCTATTTAATCCTTGTTTTATTAAAAGTTATGCAATAAAAAAGATAGACAAAAGACTTCATCTAAATTAAAAACTTTTGTGTATAAAGTACATTATTAAGCACATGTAAAGACAACCGACAGAATAGGAGAATATATTTGGAAATCATACATCTGATAAGGGGCTAATACCCAAAATATATGAAGAACTCCTACAACTCAACAATAAAAAGAGACAATCCAATTAAAAAATGACAAAGGAACTTGAATAGACATTTCTCCAAGGATGATATACAAATGACCAATAAGCATATGCGAAGATTCTCAACATTGCTAATTGTTAGAGAAAGACAAATAAAAAATACCCTACAATGTGATACCTCTTCACATCTACTAGGATGGTCATAATAGAAAAAAAAATAAGTTGTAGCAAGGATATAGAGAAATTAGAACCTTCATGCTCTGCTGATGGCAGTGTAAAAGGATGCAGCCACTATGGAAAAGAGTTGGCAGTTCTTCTAAAAACTAAACATAGAATTCCCATGTGACCTGTCAATTCTATTCCTAGGTATATACCCAAAGGAACTGAAAGCAAGAGTGTAATAGATACCTGTATTTCTAGGTTCATTGCTGTATTAATCACAATAGCCCAAAGGTAGATACAACCCAAATGACAATATGTACAATAATCATACAATGTAATATTATTCAACAATAACAATGAATGAAGTAACAGAACAAACTACAACATGGATAAACCTTGAAAATATTGTAGTAAGGCAGATAAAACTACAAGAAATATTATATGATTTCTCTTGTATGATATAATTGGGATAGGACAATTTAAGGAGACAAAAAGTGGATTAGACCCCTCCCTCAGGAGCTGGAGAGAGGGAGAAATGGAGAGACTACTGCTTAAAGGGTATAGAGCTTCTGTTTGGGATGATAAGAAAGTTTTAGGAACAGGAGTCATGGTTGCATAACATTGTAAATGTGATTAATGCCAATGAATTATATACTTAAAAATGGTAACAATGACAAATTTTGTTACATGCATTTTGCCACAACTTAAGCAAATTAATCATGTAATAAACCAAAGATAATTGAATTGCATACCCTTACATGGGTGAATTTTATGGCATGCAAATTATATCTGAGTAAAGATGTTTTACCAAATGTTATTTAAGGGCAGTCAATGGACTATATATACTATGAGGGCTTTATTACAAGATGGGAAATATTCTAGTTGAATTTTAAGGACAGAGTTGTTATCTCTGAAGATGAATCCTAGATGGTGCTATCTTCTTCATGATAACTATTTCCACTTACGGTGTGGACCATCCGATCCAGTGAAGAACTACACATGGATATGTCCCCTGACTTTCTCCCCTGTATGTATTTGGTGCTTAGTCTATGTTTCTAACTAGATTGTTCACTACTCTGGGGCAGTTCTTTTTGCCTAGAGCCGAGAAATTCAGAACACACATCAGTGGCTGGATCCAGGCTTCTGCCTCTTCAAGTTCAGACTAAGGATTCCATTTTGTGACTGTTTTTTTTTTTTTTTTTTTTTTTTTTTTTTGTTTTTTTTTTTTTTTACTTTATTTAAGCTTTATTTAAACATATGATGTAACCCCACCACCCTCACCCAACCCCTCTTCCCCCCACCCCCCTCAGTTTGTTTTATGACATTAAGAGTCTCTTTTGGTTTTTCTCCCTCCCGATCCCATCTTCTTTCATTTTTACTTTTCCTACCACCTTAACTGACAAGGTGCCTTCCTTGGTTTCTTCATGGCCCAATGGAAGAAAAGTCCAGTCCTAGGAGAAATACAAGAGAAATCATATAGGCTTGCTTGGAGCAGGTCTGATAATGTAAACAGGCCATTAATCAACTCTGAAATTATTAAATGCGGTAATCATGCTAAGAGACACCAGTGTACTTACTAATTACAACAGTTCTTCTCATTAATATGTACCAGTGGAGGTGGAAGTATTAGAGAAATGAGGACATGTGGAGTGGAGGTATTACTGCCTGTCAGAGCTTCCACAACCTACCGAATCTCTAGGTAGGTAGAGATTTCTTTTGCCTGGCATACCTCATGGCCCGACCGAATAAATCCACCCACATAATGTTTCCAGAAAATATATTTATGACATAGTTTTGTCCCCTAGTAATTCAAATAAAATGATCCTCCTAATAGGGTCTTAGATAAGGGAATGAATAATTATTTAAAGAATCCAAAAGATTTGCATTATTGACAAAAAAGAAAAGTAAAGTTTTATTATGAGTCTTCAACATCTATCAACACACTTCTGATCCATATAGGGTTATTATTAGGGAGTATATAAAATAATGCTTATGAATGATTTTTAATTTTGGCATTATATATAGCATGCTGGGAATTAAAAGTAAAAAGTGTGTAAATATAAGGCATGGAACTTCAAATATTCATTGCATAGCATCAGGCTGCACATGCATTGTGCATTATTATTATTCATACAGTTTCCCTGACAGCGCAGTGTTGAGATGTGGGCACATCACACTGAGAACACAATAGCATGGTCTCTCCCAGACACAGTCCAGGTGGAAAAAGAGTTCTTCACTGATGTGGCTCCCCTTAACGGTCATGGTGGGGGTGGGTAAACCACAAAAAGGAAACTGTGAACCTCTTTCAGGTGGGGCAGGTTAGGGTGAGGTGAGTGTGCAGATAGGACGTCAGGGAGAAGAGGAGCATAACCAGATGGCACAAACACTGATTTTGAAACAGACCTACTTGCAGCCTCAGACAGATACTGTAACTGATTGTAGCAATGCCAGCTGTGGCAAACTGGCTCAACACATTGTCAGGGGAGCCTTGATCAGGCCACACCTGGCGATGAAGTAGCAGCATTAAGCAGGGGAAAAAGCGAAAAGATATCTGTTATATTTGCAGGAATGATAAGGGGGCAATGGAAGTCTACTAAAAATGGAATTCATATTTTAAGTCACCTTATGCTTGAGGAATTTCCTCAAGATAGTTGACTGAGACCTGTGTTATCATTTTGTAAGAGGAAACACTTTTTTTAATCATGAAGTTAGATTGGTGGCTCTTGACTGTGGGTGGTTTTGCTCCCCGACCCCTGGCCCCACCAGAAAATATTTAGCAATGTCTGGATATTTTCTGATGGCTGTTGGAGGGGTGCTGTTTACCAGGGCATCTACTGGGTAGAGTTCAAGGATGTTGCTAAATGCCTCATAATGCACAGGTCGTCCTCTTACAACAAATAACTATCCAGCCCAAAATGTCAATAGTTCTAAAGTTGAAAAGTCCTGGTTTAAGGTCAGGGGACACAATGTTTAAAAATCATCTTGTCTTTAAATTACATGCAGAAACAGAGCCAAAGAAGTGGGTGACTAATGCAAAAACTCACAAATGATTATTGGCAACACTGAAATTAAAGACTAAATCCCTACATACTTCAGTATTAGCAAATGACAGTTCCCAAATTATAAAAAGTCACAGAATGGCTAATTTTGATGGTGGTGAAGATCCAGGGTCAAAAGAACCAGAACATGAAACTTTAGTATAATGGGAGCAAGTGGAGGGACCTCTGAATTAGGAATCAACATGCCTAGCATTCCTGGGAAAATATACACATGCTGCACTTAGCTGGGCAGCAAGACATCATCGTTTATTATCAGCAGGCCCCACCCAGTGAGATCAGACCTAAATGGGAATCCAGGTAACTGACTCTCACCAATGTGAAAAGAGGAGTATAGGGCTCAAGACCAACTGAAGATTGACTCTAAACAATGCTGAAAACAAACTTGCCCAATGTCACAGTTTTGTTAACAGTTTATCCATTGAAGATTATCATTATAAAGTATTGTTTTGTTCAAATGAAACAACAGTTCTTTATTGAATCTGAAGAGAAACACAGTCTTCCTATTTTGAGAGTGGGAAGAATTTAATTTTTTTTCTTCCTATCTTTGGATCAAAATTTTTTGCCAGGGGGGGAAATACTGATACATGCTCCCCTGGATTTAAAAAAAAATTATCACAATTTATATCGAATTGCTTCAATCCTTTTGCAAAAAAATATAAAAGCAGACCCCCTGCCTTCACAACACTCACAGACTGTTCTAGTAATTTAGTTCTTAGGATCTCACTTGGTCTTGTCACTTCTCTCCAGATAGTACTGTGACTGAACTTATCTCCCCCTTCAGTAAGTTTGAATTCTATTAAATTTGATCTTTTCAATTAGTTCCACTCGTACACTCACAGAAGCATTCTCCAAGGAAAGTATGAAATGAAAAGTTAGTAGAAAGACAATTTAAAAAAATTTCTAAATGCCAAGTGGAAAAGAATTTGATACCTTGGCACAAACAACATATTTTGTGATGACTTTTCTCCCAATATCTGAATTCAAAAGATAAGATTGTGATTTAGGATGAGTGTCTATCTAATAAGGGGGTCAGTGGGACAGAGCAATACCATTGGAACCCACCTCAATGATAAACTGGAGCAAAGATGGGAAAACCTAGGCTTTTTTATGTTAGCTTAAAGGATTCCAAATAGAAGAACTTTGATCATTTTTTGGTATCCAGATACTTTTTATTTCATTTTCAATGATCTTACAACTCTTTTCTTTTTGTCTCAACAGAAATAATTCTTCCCCATCTTTCATGCTTACCCCTTTAAAATATATCTTTGCAGTCCTGACCCTCCATTAGGCATTGTCTAACAGAATGATAAACTCATGTTCTCCTTTAATCTTGTCCTGTGGATCGGTCCCTTCAGCCTTTGAATTATTTTCTTAATTTTCAGAGGATTTAGTGGAAAAGGCTTCATTTCTCCAGTAGTCTGCTCCAGGTTCCCTGGAAAATACAAAACCTCAAGCATTGTGCCTGATCTAGAAGGGCTCCAATAAGAAAGAATACTTCAAATGTATATGATATTACATGATCAAAATTCCCTATCACATATATATTCCTTTGATACCATTATCAACCTTGTAAGACAGGTAAACCAACAATTAACATCCTCAAATGTGTAAACCTCGTGATTCACAGACCTGTACCCCTGGGGCTAATAATACATTATATGTTTATAAAAAATAAAAATAAATTTAAAAAAAAGAATTGACATCCTCTTTTATCAATAACAAAGCAAGACCTTGGAGTCTGTGACTTGTCCAAGACACATAGCTACTAAGCTACTCAAATCAAGTATTTTGACTGAATGTCCAGTGAATCCTTTCCCTTTTAGTTGAGTCTAGCATCTTGAATACACCCTTTTGTTTGTCACATTGACTTCTAGTTGGGAGATGCTCAACCCAAATAAGCAGTTATTGCTTAGTAGGCACATTTCCAACTGTCCTAAGTCTCAATGGGATTATCACATACACAGATATAAGTAGATCCAAGCCTAGAGATTGTCTTTCTCAGTTAAAAATAGATGGACATATACGTTTTTATCCCCAGAACCCCACCTTACCACACCTAGTTTCTTCATATTACTGTTTTCACTCTTTCATCTTATGTTAGCTTATATATCTAAGGAGAGACCTCCTATTAACACAGTCTTTGAGTTCATTTATTTAAAGTATGCCTCCAAATTGTTAGCATTAAATATTTTTAAAATCACTATTCTTGTGATCCACAGTACAGGTTAATTGGGTTTGCACTAGTGTAATGTTACTGCGATCCTAAAGTGACATGGTGGGAGCTGGATAAAACTTATGCCCCTTTACATTTCACATTTTCCCTATAACTAGTTTTGGAAGACATTGCTTTTCTTCAACCTTAAGGTTTACTTTAATTTGAAGCACATGAAACTTGGCTATATTTACTCCCCTGATTTTACACATCCAGTCTTTGATTGGACACTATGAGTCCCTTTTAAATCAGCATGTGTATGTGGGTAGAAAGTCTTGAGGCAACCCTACATGATAAGTCAGGTCTGGAAAGTGTCTTTCCTCATCATGGCTAATGAGTATCCTGTCCTAGTCTGGGTCTCAGAAAGCAATGCCAAAGAAAAAAGTACACAAATGGGTAATTTATTTAGGAAGTAATCCAAGGGTACAAGACTAGGAAAAAGACAGGTACAAAAGAGGAAAAGAGAAAGCAACTCCAAGGTTACTTTGTTGAGTTTGTCACTGCTCTGGCAAATGGGACTCAGTCCTGCTGTATTCCTCTAAATGGTCATGCATAGCTTACCCCAGAACTTTCTGCTCAAGGACTAGAGCAGTTTTCTGTTAGCTCCCATGCGCTTTCCCATTGGTCAGAGTTGCCACAAGAGGTATTAAAGCCCTCACATTTCCATATTTGTATATAAACAAGTTTGGGGGTCCCTATAGATCCTAAGATCTTTGCAAATGCCTATGGAAGAAATATATACTATTGGACTGCTGAGACAAAATGTTGTCAACTTACCCCTGTATCTACGTGTCCACTGCAGGAATGGATGAAATGAGGGGTGGGGTAGAAAAATGTGAAATGTGGCATAGGAGGTAATGGATATGTTATCAAATAATGCAGAAACCTAAAATAGAGGTGCTTACTCAGCTGAACAGCTTAGTGTACCTTATGGAGGGAAATAAAATATTAACTGTGTAGTTAAACTATATTGCTTCCATGACCCCTTGAACTCTTGAATTTATATTAAAAAACACAAATCACCCTCTATATTACAATATTTTAAATGGTTACAAGAGCGTAACCTTGATAGGCACTTGATAAATATCAAGTTTTATTATCTTTTTACATTGAGGTTATCAATTCTGAGGATAAATTTTGGTAGCAGGACCTCACATTTATCTTCAGATTTAATCCAAACTTACACAAGGAATGACCAATATAACACATATCTGAAATTCTTCCCAAGGTAGCTAGGGACCTTGAAGAGCTGGAAAGGGATGTGGAGATGCCCTGGTCTGGAGATGGAATCTGGATATGGAGATTCCCTGGAGATTCACTGTCTCACTAACTTCTCTCTTCTCTGCCATAGTTGAAGTGATGTTAAGACTGGACAAAGCCTGATCTTTATCATTTTTTAACCGTCTTTCTGAAATATGCTGTCCTTCTTACATCCTGATAGCTTTCAATTTAGGAATATGTGATAGTGACAGAAAGGCAATCTGGGAAGATCAAGTAAGTGACATTTGGAGTCATTCATGGAAATATTTTTCCACTGTTAGGCCATACATCCAATGTTGAGGCCATGCCAAACTGTCCAATCAAATCAGTCAACAAAGCAAATAATGTGGACAATTGACATAATATTTTCAGATAATATACTGAGTCATCAAGTGATGTGGCTGATTTTTTGGTTTTCTATAGACATGGTGTCTTGTTTTGTATCCTCACCGTTGCAATAACAAAAAAAAAATCATTTTCTTTTCTGGAAGCCTATTACTACATGAATGCAAAACTGAATCATTCACTGCTAGAAAACCTGGATTCTTGTCCTGCAAAAATTATAACCATTGTCCAGTCAATAAACCTGTCTTTGATTCAGTTTCCTCATCTATGTCATAAGATAAGAATGATTAATCTATTATTACTAAATTGTCATCTCTCTTCATTAGTGTCAGGATTAAGTGGGTAAAGTGGGTAAAGAAAACATGTTTTTCAAACAGATAAATAAAATGCTTTTAATAAAGCATTTTGTTTTCCCATACATAATTGTTGATGTGTGTTTTAATTCTCAACTGTACTTTTGAAGAGTTGAACTGTGTCTTATCCATCTTTGAATTTCCATTGCCTAACTTGGCCATTTCAATTTAAAAATCCTGCTACAAAAACAGACACATAGACCAATGGAACAGAACAGAGACTCCAGAAATGGACCCTCAATTCTATGGTTAACTAATCTTTGACTAGTCAGGAAAAAAAAATCCAATGGGATAAAAGAGAGTGTCTTCAATAAGTGGTGCTGGGAAAATTGGACAGCTACCTACAAAAGAATGAAACTGAACCATTCTCTTATACCATACACAAAGATAAACTCAAAATGGATGAAAGACCTCAATCTGAGACAGGAATCCATCAAAATTCTAGAGAAGAACACAGGGAATAACATCTTTGAATCGGCCACAGAAACATCTTTCAAGACACATCTCCAAAGGCAAGGGAAACAAAAGCAAAAATGAATTTTTGGAACTTCATCAAGATCAAAAGCTTCTGCACAGCAGAGGAAACAGTCAACAAAACTAAGAGACAGCCCATGGAATTGGAGAAGATATTTGCAAATGATATATCAGATAAAGGGGTGATATCCAAGATTTATAAGGAAATTCTCAAACTCAACACTCAAAAAACAAATAAATCAGTCAAAAAATGAGCAGAAGACATGAACAGACACTTCTCCAAGAAAAACATACAAATGGCTAACAGACACATGAAAAAATGCTCAACCTCACTAGTCATCAGGGAAACACAAATCAAAACCACAATGAATACCACCTTATACTCATTAAAATGGCAAAAATTAACAAAACAGGAAACAAAAAAAAATGTTGGCAAGGTTGTGGAGAAAAGGGAACTCTCTTACACTCTTTGTAGGATGCAAGCTGGTACAGCCACTCTGGAAAACAGTACGGATGTTCCTCAAGATGTTAAAAATAGAGCTACCTGGGGCGCCTGGGTTGCTAAGTGGGTTAAGCCTCTGCCTTTGGCTCAGGTCATGATCCCAGGATCCTGGGATCAAGCCCCGCATCTGGCTCTCTACTTGGCAGGGAGCCTGCTTCTCTTCCTCTCTCTCTGCCTGCGTCTCTGCCTACCTATGATCTCTGTCTGTCAAATAAATAAATAAAATCTTAAAAAAAAATAGAGCTACCCTATGACAGAGCACTACTAAGTATTTACCCCAAATATACAGATGTAGTGAAAAGAAAGAGCACATGTACCCCAATGGTCATAGCAGCAATGTCCACAATAGCCAAACTGTGGAAGGAGCCAAGAAGCCCTTCAACAGATGAATGGATAAAGAAGATGTGGTACATATATACAATGGAATATTATTCAACCATCAGAAGGGATGAATAGCCACCATTTGCATTGACATGGATGGGACTGGAGAGGATTATTCTAAGTGAAATAAGTCATTCAGAGAAAGACAATTATCATGTGGTTTCACTGACATGTGAAACCTAAGCAATAGCACAGAGGACTATAGGGGAAGGGAGGGAAAACTGAAGGGGAAGAAATCAGAAAGGGAGATGAACCATGAGAGACTATGGACCCTGGAAAACAAACTGCGAGTTTCAGAGGTGAGGGGGGAGAGAAGGTGGGGTAACAGAGTGATGGATATTAAGCAGGGCACCTGTTGTGATGAGGACTAGGTGTTATATGCAAATAAGGAATCTTTGAACACTATACCAAAAACTAATGAGGTACTATACAGTATCTAACTGAACATAATAAAAATACATAAATAAAATAATTTAAAAATGCTGCTAAGTAATTGAAAGCATTTTTAATTTCATACACTTTTTATGAGACTGATGCACTACCTACTGCACTAACAAGGCACCTTAATTTCATACATTAAAGTTCTTAATATCCTCTAAGATCTTATCAGGTGAGTGTGCTAATTCCCATTTTTTTTTTTTTTTTTTTTTTTTTTTTTTTTTTTTTTACACCTGTGGGAAAGGTTGCCATTTAGGAGGAATGCATCATCTATGATCACAACATGGAAATACTGCAGCTGCATTTACCACCTGTGCCTATTTTTTTCTAAGTAACATTTAACTTTCCTTATTCACAAAAATGACACAGTCAACTTCCTATGATCTTTAAATGAATTTTTAAAGTCAATAAGCAATTTTTCCTAAGCTAAATCCACACTACTAGAACTGCATATTTTTTATGTCCATAAGTATTTCCTCCTTACCACTAGATACTGGTATGAACATATGCTTTTCCCTGGTGCTTCAAATGGAATACTCTGTGTTAAAATGAGATAAAAATAAACTTTTCAGCTTTTTTTGTGTTGATTTTGCCTTTTAGTTCATCCTATTTATGTCTCTTCCCCTGCTCATACCCTTAACACACATGACTATTTTGGAATCTTAAACTTATACACAAAAGCAAATCCCTTGTCTTGTTATAGGAAACCTACTCCTTTGGTCAATTCTCATCATGTTGCCTAGAAACACCACTATCAATACTTTGTTTCTTCTTACTCACCATAGATTTTACCAAATGGAAGTTATTAGTATAGTTTTATTTCTTGACATATCTTTATCTACTGAGGTCTATGACATCTTGAAACATAGGAACTAGATTTTTATACATTTTTCCATCTCTTTGTCATACTGTCTTACTGAAAAAAGAATTTTGCTATAACAGATAATCAATTTTGGTTGAATGGATAAATCAATTCATCACACTGCTTATGTCTCTTACTCTGCCTGACTCATTGTTTTCCTAACCCCATTGTAACATGCATTTTGAAACTGTTAGTCTTCTCACTGGTTTTCTTAGCTATGACATTCCCTTCTCCAATTGTGTTGGTAGAACCCTGCCAGCTTAATATCTTCCTGAACCATGCTCAAGACCTAGGAGGAACAAGTTCAAATTTTTAAAGTGGTGAACTTCATCACTCATCAATGTACCTCCCTTCCTTCCCTCATCCCAACTTTTCAGTTGAGTTAATGGTTAACTAGGCTTCTGGGTCTTCCCCTGATGCTTAAGAAGAAAACTCTTCTGGGCCCTTCCACAGAAATGGTGCATTCTGTGTACACTCTGCAGCTATGTTAACACCCAGAGTCAGAACACATGCATTACATGAGCATAGTAGTCTGTGGTCATCTCCCCACTCTGCTAGCATCAGATCTGCCATTGCATTTGCTTTGGGCATGGGTGCTACTGTGGAAATGAGTGACAACAAGATGCAATGGGGTATTTTACTTTAGAGTTCAGTCTGTGGTTGTTTTGAAGTCAGCTCAAATATTCCACTGAGACTGACCCTATATAATTAAAGCAAAAAGGAGGCTACTAGGTTGACAAATATTAAATGTATATAGTATCTGTTCCTTAATTTCTTCTTAGTCCCTACCTTAAGATATGTGGTTTCCAAGAAAAACAGGCCATTTCTTATTTGTAAAGTATGGGGAATACTTTTCAGCTTTCTCATTTCAGCTCACCAGCAGCACATAGTCAGACGTTTTTTGAGTACCTGTTCATATAAGTGTGCTAGACATTTTGACAGAATGTTTTCTTTTATTTTTCCAGTCTGTCTCCATATAAAATTGGATCAACATTATGTTCTCCAATCTCCTTTAAATTATTCTTTTCACCAAATGATTTGTCTCCCCATTTCTGTCTCTTTTTCTTTTTGTACACTATACATTAAATGTTATAAAGTTTGTCAAGCATGGTGAATGACAAGTGCCAAGATTATTACTGAAAATCGGCATGCTGGATTCTTGGTATCACCTAGAGTTTTCAGGCTCTTGTGGATTGCAACTTATCTTTTAGTAACATTATTGGTATATGCTATACCAATAATTCTAAGCACCAGAAGGATGCCAAAATACCTGCTCTGAGCAAGAGCCTGATGAAGTACCATAAGGACTACAGGGGGCCTACATTCAGAAGAGCTAGGTTTAAGAGCAGGCATTGGCATGAGCAATTTCCCAGTGTCTCTATCTGTGAGTTTCTGTTTTCATTCCTTGTGATATCTATGTGTCTCAGAAAGCTATTGTGCCAAGGAAGTATAGTGTATTTGAAAGTGTGTGGTGACACAGATTGTTCGTGTTCTCTTAAGATTCTACAGGAACCATAAATCAGTTTGTTCCTGTATCCCTGTTCCCTGTATCCCTGTTCTCTGGCCTCAGAGGTGAGTAGATGGATCAGATTTAGCCAACTGGACTGTCCCAGTTTGTTTGTTTCTCAGTGATGTGTTCAGGAATGCGGAACTCACTAGGGCTTTCTTCTACAACTATTTGTGAAGTCTCAAGTGTTCTGTTTCGGCATCGCTCAACATGGCAACCACTAGATAAATGTGGTTATTACACAGTTGCAATGTGATATGTGACTAGTCCAACTAAGAAATGAATCTTAAATTAAGTTAAAATTAATAAACCCCCATGGGACTAATGGCTACCATGTTGGGCAGTGCGGGTCTACATTTTCCCATTTGTTATTATTATTATTATTTAAAGATTTTATTTATTTATTTGACAGAGATCACAAGGAGGCAGAGAGGCAGGCAGAGAGAGAGGGAGGGAAGCAGGCTCCCTGCCAAGCAGAGAGCCAGATGCCGGGCTTGATCCCAGGATCCCGGATCATGACCTGAGCTGAAGGCAGAGGCTTAATCCACTGAGCCAACCAGGTGCCCCCCATTTGCTATTTTGCATATTTTGTTATTTGATCCTTGTTGTCTCCTTAGAATTTTTTTTTCAAGATTACTTTTTTTTCCTCTCTCTATTCCCTGTTTAGATAGCACTCAAAATACCTGGTCTTAGAAGGTATTAATAATTCAACTGCAAAAACACCTTGACCTGGCACTATTTTTAACTTCCTTAACATCAGTAATATAATTACTGATTTAACTACATTTTCTCTTTCTTCTTGAGTCATTTTTCTATCACTGATGTTTTCTGAGAAACCATCTATTTTGTATAGACTTTCAAATGTATTTTCATTCTTGAAGAATACCTTTACTACTTATTTCCAAATCCATATGTCTGTAATTATTTCTGAGTTCTCAATTCTTATTCTATAAACTTTTATCTTTCTTTTTATTTATCTAGTGACTTGTTTTCTTCTCTGTTTTTCTAAGCAGTCACTGTACTTTTAAATCCCTTTGCCTGTTATTGTCTCATAATTATCTTGCTTATAAACAAAATTTTTGTTTTTATATTTGCAAGTTCCTTCCTCCTGAGTTTTTTTTTTCCTTTTGGTTTTTCAATTTAAACAAATTAAATTTACCATTTTACACATTTCTACTCATTCTTCTTCAATTATGTGAATGTTTGAGGTAAAACTTTCCCTTTTAAACTCCCCTTAACTCTGTGGGTTTGTATATATTTCACTTATGTTAAAAAATCCATACATACAATGGAATATTATTCAGCCATCAGAAATGATGAATACCCAACTTTTACATCAACATGGATGGGACTGGAAGATATTATGCTTGGTGAAATAAGTCCAGCAGAGAAAGTCAATTATCATATGGTTTCACTTATTTGTGGAACATAAAGAACAGCATGGAGGACATTGGAAGAGTACAGGAAAAATGAAGGGGAGGATTTAGGAGGGAGAGACAAACCATGAGAGACTGTGGACTTTGAGAAACAAACTGAGGATTGAGGGAGATGGGTTCACCTCCTAATGGATATTAAGGAGGGCACGTACTGTATGGAGCCCTGAGTGTTATACATAAACAATGAATCTTGGAAAACCACATCAAAAACTAATGACATACTGTTATTAACTATTATGTTATTAACTGTATATTAACTATTATATACATACTATTATGTTACTAACATAACATAATAAAAAATAATTTAAAAAATTAAAATAAATAAATTGTATGAGAAATGAAAAGGCTGAGCATGGAGGAATTTTATTGCAGTAAAAGTACTCTGTATAGCAGTATAATCATAGATATATAGCATTCTACATTTGTCCAGACCTCTAGCTTATACAACACTAAAAGCAAATCCTAAGATAGACCACTGATTTGGAGTGATTATGTTGTATCATTGTAGGTTCATCCTTGGTAAAAATGTAGCATTTTAGTGAGTGATGTGGATAATGGGGAAGGTTATGCATATGTGGGGGAAGAGGTGAATGAGAAATATCTGCACCTTTCTCTCATTTTTATTGTAAACCTAAAGTTGCTCTAGTAAATAAAGTCTTTAACAATGCAATAAATAAATGATAAAAACAGTTCTTGTTTAACTCAAGAATTCTCTGAGAGAGATATTTTTAAATTGCATAGGGTTTAGTTCAATTTGTTGTTCCTTTTTCTTACTATTTTTTAAAAGATTGTAATATATGCTTTCAGATTTTGGAATTTGTTGTCATTTTTTGTGGCTTAATATATTGCCATTTTAAATTATTTTAGGAATACTTTAAAAGAACACATGTTCTGTTTAAAGAATTATTAATCAAAGCCTCTATAAGCTTACTTATTTTAATTTTAATTTTTTTCATCTACTATTGGCTGAAAAAAATTATTGAGCTTTTCATTTGCCTTTAATTTCATCCAGCTTTGAATCTATGTTTTTGATGCCAAGCTGTTTGGTGTATAAAAAGATTCATAACTCTTACATATTTCTGTAGGTTGCATGTATTATAATTATAAGGCACATCCCACATTTGTCTCATACAATGCATTTGGCCTTTAATTAAACTCTCATGTGATGTTAATGTCAGGACCCCTGCTTAATATTCTTTGCATCTGCCTGTGTGTGTTTGCCAATACTTATTATTTTCAATAATAATGTGTCACTTTCTTTTACATGTGTCTCTTTTATGAAACAAGAATAACTTTCCATAAGACTATTTTTCCAATTTACTTTGCCAAATTTTCCAGCTTACTTTTATCATTGTTAGAATTAACTTTCATTCCTGTGTATCTATCTTTTGTTATAAGTGTTATATTTGCTATACAGCATTTGCTTTCCTTCTTATTTTCTCTTTAGTCACTTGAAATGTATAATTTATATTTTCTAACAAGAGACTAAAACCTTGATTTCTTAATTGATAACTTCTTTAGTATAATTTCCTACTATGAAAGATAATGAAATTAGTATGTTTAAATTTGTTTAACATCCTATTTTTTTCCTTTCCTATCTAGAGTGGGGAGCAGGGAGGGGCAGAGGGAGAGAAAGAATCTCAAGCAGGATCCATGCCCAGCCCAGAGCCCCACAAAGGGCTCAATCGAGTCGGATGCTTAACTGACTTTACCACCCAGGCACCCCACATCCTATTTTCTTCTATTTACATTGCTAGTACTCTATATTTTCTTACACACCCACATTTTTAAAATGTTTATTATGTTATGTAGCTTTTCTTTAAATACTTATGGTACTTATATAATGTTTTTTCATAATTAACAAATTTGATTTTCAATAAAAAATTAGATAATAAATTTATCATTCTTCATTCAGGCATCTATCTTGTGTAGCCTCTTCTTGTAAGACCTTACTGCCAGTGCTGAGGCACAATAGTGCAGTGAAGTAAGGTAGAGAAGACTTCAATCATGGAGCTTATATTTGGGCAGAGGAGAAACAAGCAATGACAAAATAAATAAAAGAAATTCCTGCTACTAATGAATTCTACATAAAAAGTAACACATGGGGAAATACTAGTCAGCCATGCTCCTTTAGATGGATTGTTAAGGGAGGTTATTTTGGATTAGACAGAACTCTAAGACCCAACTGTTGAGAGAAAAGAACATTTTAGTCAGCCATGAAAAATATGATGAATGGGCATTTTAAAGGGAAATTTAGTGTGATGTTTTATTGGTTCTATTACTACTTTAGTTAGGGATTGTGCATTTGTCTTTTTTCCTTTTAGTTCTCTCACTTATGTTCCATATATTTTGAATGTTGTTATGTGTGTTCACTTTTGGATAGATATATCTTCTTGACAAATTGGTTTTCTTAGTGTTATAAAGTTCCCCTTGTTTCCTCTGATAATACTAAGTGTCTAGAATTTTACCTTGTTAATATTAAGAACAACAAATAGTTTTTCATGCTTTCAAAAGATACATTCCTTTCCATCTTTTTGTTTTTTAACTATGTGATTCATTAAATGTATGTATCCTATAACAAACCATATTGACTTTTTTTCTTTTTAATCTAGTGTAACAGTCTTTGCATTTATTTGAAATATTTAGCTCACTTATATTTAATGTATGATATTTTTGTGATTTAATATATCATCTTGAATTTTTTCCCACTGGACCACTCTGTTTCTTGTTTCTTTTTCATTATTTTATTCCTACTTCTGACTTAAACATATTACTTTCAACATTTTGTTTTAACACTTCCAATGACTTTTTTTAGTTGTGGTTGTTCTTGATCCTTTGTGTGTGTGTGAGTGGTTGTTCTTGATCCTTTGTGTGTGTGTGTGTGCGCATGTGTTTTAAGTGCACATAAGTTTTAAGTCTTACCTGGGGACTACAATTTGTAACCTAACTTACCTCTGTTTACTTAGAATTAATATTGTACCATTCTGTGTAAAGTGTAAGAAACATTCAATGGTATAATTCTATCCCTCTACTACTGTTTTTGTGTGCATGTGTGTGTGTGTGTGTGTGTGTGTGTGTGTGTGGTATGTTGCCATGAGCTTTTTTTTTTTTTTTTTAAGATTTTATTTATTTATTTGTTAGAGAGAGAGAGAGAGAGAAAGCACAGGCAGACAGAGTGGCAGGCAGAGGCAGAGGGAGAAGCAGGCTCCCTGCCAAGCAAGGAGCCTGATGTGGGACTCGATCCCAGGACGCTGGGATCATGACCCGAGCCAAAGGCAGCCGCCTAACCAACCAAGCCACCCAGGCATCCCTGTTGCCATGAGCTTTTAATTTATGTGTTGTATATAACAACTTACAAAGTTATTAATTTTTATTTTAAAATTTCAATCATATACAGAAATCAAAAGAAAGGTCAAAGTATAATATCTTATACTTACTTACATATTTGTCATGTTCTTTGTTTCTCATTTCTTTCTGTAGACCCAAGTTTCCTTATAGTGAATTTCCTCTCTCAGAAAAACTTTCTTTAGCATTTATTGTAGAGCAGATCAGCAGTCAATAAATTCTCTAAGCATTCGATTATCTTAAAAGGCCTATATTTAACTTTATTTTTTAAAGGATATTTTCACTGCATATAGAATTCTGGGTTGTTTTTTGTTTAATTTTCAAGTTTTACCTCTTATTCTATTGTATCCTTGCCTCTGCTGTTTCTGACAAAAAGTGAGCCATTAATACTATCTTTGTTCCTTTCTATGAAAAGTGTTTATTGTTTTTTGCTTGTTATTTTTGTTTGTTTGTTTTTAAGATTTCTTCTTTGGGTTTGGTTTTTAGCATTTTTATGTCTTGATATAGTTTTAGTTGTCTCTGTTAGTTTATATTTTTAACCAAATTTGGAAAATTCATAAATTTAACTTTTTATTATTTTTTTCTGTTCTGTTAACTCCCTTCTCTTTTCAGAACTCTTTTAGAACTCTGAATACATTTATATTAAATCCCTTCATATTGCATACTGATCATTAGTGACCCACCTGTTTTGCTTTTAGTAATTTCTGTGTTCTTTAGCTTGTTCTCTAATTTGTTGGCTCTTCTACACTCTACCATTTCCTGTTAGGCAAATTGGATGAAATTTACATTTCAATTACTGTACTGTTATTTTTGGAATTTCCATCCTGCCTTCTTAAAATTTCTCTTCTAAATTTTCCTTTCTGATTATCCACCATGGCCTTATTTCCCTTTAAAATGTTAAACATACTTTTATTAGCTGCTTTAAAGTTGTTAAGCTATTTCCACCAATTATATTATATCAGAATCCATTCACTTTTTAAAAATTAATTATTGCCCATGTTCCCAACTACTTTTATAATTAGTATTTTTAAAATTTATTCTGAAAATCATGGATAATATATTTTACAGAGTTTGGAATACCTATCTTTCTCCACAAGGTAGTTTTTGTTTTGATGAACAGATGAATTATTGGCAGATCCTTTCATTCCTGTCAGGTTTGGCTTTATTCTTATTAAAGTACATCTATTTTTTAAAAAATTATTCTTGAACCAGCCTTGTGTAACCTCAGGTGTCTTCTCTGTTCAGTTATCAGCCCACAGAAGACTGACTCTAACTCTGCTTGTTAGAGTCAGAGGATCAGCTTGTATATTACTCTTTTCAGTTATCAGAGTTCTGAGTGCCTGTTGACTAATGCCTGAACACAATTGCCTCAAATGTTTATCCATTTTTATAATTATTCACAGCTTGTAATAATTCACAGACAGTAATACAAGTTTGGTATTACTTATTCCTTCATGTTTTTTAAATATCTATTTAATCATAATGCTTTACATATTTATCTTTGTGTGCATCACACCTCTTCTAAAATATCTTTCACACTAACCTTATCAAATGCAGTTAATCTAAATCATTGTATTTTAATCCTGGCTGATTGTGTCTTGATAATTTTTATCCTAAGCACTTGATAATCCCTGGGATATTATAAGGATTCAATATATACTTATATAATTAATTATTAATGTTTCAATATAGAGAACTTATACAGTAAAATAGATAATAGCTAAATAATGACACAAATAATACCAGCACAAAAGCTGTTTAAGTATTCTGAAAAA
>RCUC01100801.1:0-12489 GCA_003697995.1 Taxidea taxus jeffersonii | reverse complement strand
TTTTTTTTTTTTTTTTAAAGATTTTATTTATTTATTTGTTAGAGAGAGAGAGCGAGCACAGGCAGACAGAGAGGCAGGCAGAGGCAGAGGGAGAAGCAGGCTCCCCGCCGATCAAGGAGCCCGATGTGGGACTCGATCCCAGGACGCTGGGATCATGACCTGAGCCAAAGGCAGCCGCTTAACCAACTGAGCCACCCAGGCGTCCCTGCACTTTTCTTTATGTCATTCGTTCCTTAAGTAGCCGGGGACGGTGACTTCGGGCAGCTCCTCGATTCTGGAGCTGCCCAACGTCACCTGTCCATGTCACTTCCTTGCGTGTTCCTCTGTGAGCTGGAAGTGAGCGGAGAATGTTCATTAGTCTCAATTTACCCTTAGCAGGAAGACCTTGTGGGTGAGGCTGTGTGCCCTTGATCCTGCCTCTTGTGGGGTGCACTTGACCTCAGGATGACTCCGTAGTGAGGCAGTGCTGCCTGCTGGACGGCCCCACTGGAAGGGACTCTGTCCGCCTCCCGGCGAGCAGGTGGTGTGTGGGCAACACTGCCTCGGTGTGAAGACCCTGTTCCCAGGCCTTCTGTCTCACCTTGGCCTGAATCAGTCATTATTCTGAAGCCCTTAAAATAGAGTAAATTTTGAATCTCTCTCTTCTGATTACTAAGGACTGGTGGACTTTCACTCTCAACCTGTTAGAAAGGATACCATTTTGGACGCTCACACCATCCCCTGTCTGGGCATGAGCTGTCTGTCTGTGTGGCTTCGACCTGGTGCCCTCCCTCCATGAGCCCTCCCTGGCCCACTCCCTCAGCTGCAGTGACATCAGGGTCCGTGGAGAGAAGAAGTAGATGCATGCATCCAAAAGCCACCATCTAGGGGCACCTGGGGGGCTCAGTCGGAGAAGCGTCTGCCTTCAGCTCAGGTCACGATCTCAGGGTCCTGAGATGGAGCCCCACATCAGGCTCCTTGCCTGGGGGAGAGACTGTCTGCCCCTCCCCCTCTGCTCCTCCCTGCTGCTCATTCTCTCTCTCTCTCCCAGATAAATAACTAAAATTAAAAAAACCAAAAATACAAAATACGAAAGTCACCACCTAAGCTCAGGTGGGTATATTCCTCTTGTCCACAACCCCACAGTTGGTCTGTAAGCCCCCACTCCAGGCTCACTGGACAGAAGTGCGCGGCGCACGGGCGGTGGGGCTCCGGAGGACACCCGTGTGCACGTGTGTGTTTGCTCTCCTCCCTCCTCCTCCCAGTCCTCCAACGGGACTGTTTCAAAGCAAATTCCAGACACATGCACGAATGTCTTAGTACATAGTGTGTCTCCAAAAGATGTGAATTTGCATTTTTAACATAACCAAAGTGCTTTTTGCATCTAAAATAATGATTCCTTCATATCATCAACTATCCAATCTCTCTCCCGTGTGTTCTGTCTTGCAAGTGTTTTTTATTCCCAGTTGGAATAGTTTATCCCTGTTTATTGAAATGCGGATCCAAATAAGGTCCATGGAGCTCGCACTGGGAAAGGGTCCCTCTGTGTGCCGAGTGTAGACTGTGGGAGGCGGGGGGTCCCGGGGCCGCTGCATCATCTGGGGCAAGTGGTGTGCAGGGACCAGCGGGAGGTGGTCACCAGTGAAAATTAAGCACATGTACTGTTATGGCAAGTGTACCTTTTATTGCTTCATTTTACCCACAAAAGATGAGTTTTTTCAGGAATAAAAAATTTGCAGGGGCACCTGGGTGGCTCAGTCCGTCAAGCGTCTGACTGGATTTTGGCTCAGGTCATGATCTTGGGGTCCTGGGATCGAGTTCTACATTGGGCTTTGGGCTCAGTAGGGAGTTTGCTTGAAATTCTCTCTCTCCCTCTGTTCCTTACCCAGCACTTGCACGAGTACATTCTCTTTCTCTCAAATAAATCTTCTAAATTTTTTTTTAAAGATTTTATTTATTTATTCGTAAGAGAGAGAGGGAACACAAGCAGGGGGAGTGAGAGAGGGAGAAGCAGGCTTCCCGCCGAGCAAGCAGCCCGATGTGGGGCTCGATCCCAGGAGGTTGGGATCATGACCTGAGCTGAAGACTGACACCCAAAGACTGAGCCACCCAGGTGCCCCCTCTTCTAAATTTTTTTAAAGATTTTATTCATTCATTTGAGAGAGGAAGAGCAAGAGAGCGCAAGCCGAGGGAGCAGCAGAGGGAGAGGGCTGAGTGGGGAGCCCACTATGGGCCTTGAATACAGCACCCCAAGATCACGACCTGAGCCACCCCATCGCCCCAATAAATCTTTTTTTCTTTAATTTAATTTATTTATTAGACCAGGTAAGCATGAGTGGGGAGGGAGGGGAGAGACACAGAGGAAGCAGGCTCCCTGCTGAGCAGAGAACCCGATGGAGGGGAGAGACACAGAGGAAGCAGGCTCCCTGCTGAGCAGAGAACCTGATGTGGGGCTCGATCCCAGGACCCTGAGATATGACCTGAGCTGAAGGCAGACGCTTCACTGACTGAGCTGCCCAGGCGCCCCAAACACGGGATTTTTATTCCAAACAGACTGGCAGGTGCGGCTGTGACTGCGTGCAGGGCCTGCCACTGGGGTATCTGCGTGGCCTTCCATGAGGCACCGCCCTTGCAAAACCTAGGTCTTTCCCAGCTGCCTGGGCCTCTCACTTCTGAAACAGGAGTTTGTGCTCCTGGGCCCTTCCCAAACCTACAGGTCATAGACGTTACAATTTATTTCATCATGGAGTTACATAATTGTTAACTGAGTTGCATACTTAAAATAGTTACGGCTTACTTGCATAACCAGATCTGGGAAGAAATCGAATGGATTCTTGGTAAACCCGGAAAGGAGACAATAGTTTGTTTTTTTTTTTTTTTAAGATTTTATTTATTTATTTGACAGACAGAGATCACAAGTAGGCAGAGAGGCAGGCAGAGAGGTGGTGGGGAAGCAGGCTCCCCGCTGAGCAGAGAGCCCAACTGGGGGCTCGATCCCAGGACCCTGGGATCATTACCTGAGCCGAAGGCAGAGGCTTTAACCTACTGAGCCACCCAGGTGCCCCGAGACAATAGCTTCTGACCTGTGAGGCCGCTGTATGGGCCGCGCAGTGACACAGATACAAAGTGATGGGCTCACAGATGCTGGCACTGCAGTCTCCCCACTCCACTCCTTTACCAGAAGTGCAGGCTGTGCCCAGGACCTGTCCTCTCTGCCGCGGGCGCCGAGCTCCAGTACATTGCACTCCCCGCTGGTGAGACATTCTGGCTGGTGTTCTGGGCCCCTGAAACCACGCGCCCGCCAGGATGACCACACAGGGTGAGGGGGGCGTCGTTAAACTCAGCCTACATCTGGGTTTGCCATGCATTTCTCTGCTTAGAGCCAAGAGGTCACGGACCTCGCTGGAAAGTACCATGGAGAGCTGAGAAATCGTGCCCGCACTCAGCAAACTGCAGGCCTTTCCTTCTCCTGAAGACCCGCCACATCCTTAGCCGATCTGGTGTTCCAGAGTGTATGCGGAGGGGATAGGGCTCTTGAGGGCCAAGAGCCTGTCTGAAGCCCCCTCCCTGTCCTAAGGGACTGCTGCAGGGGTGGGGGTGCCGGGAAGGGCAAGGGGGGCCACGAGGACCCGGTCTGAGGGCCCCCCGATGCAGGCTCAGCCCCGGCACCCCCTCCGGCCGGGAGTGGAAGCCAGCCCCAGGGCCGGGCACATGCCCCAGGGACAGAGCGCTCGCCTCAGCTGCTCGGATCCCTTGGCATCACGCGCTGGGTGCCGCGGGTCCGGAGTGAGCGGTGTCCTGTCCACCCATCACCTGGCTGTGCCCTGTGTCTGCACCTGCATCCCCCAAAGCCATCCCTTTATGTCCCAGGTCAGAGCTTTGCAAAGGAAGGGCCACTGCCCCCGCCACCCACACTCCTGCAGGAGGGCCAGCCTCAGCACTTTCCTCCCGGTGTGGTGGTTCGAGCTGATAGTCACTGTCCTGCCGGCAGTAGAGCCTGCAGCCGAGTGCTGGGGAGCCAGGCAATGCCGGCCAGCCTGGGCCAGCCTCCGCAAAGCCATCCAGCGGCCAGGAGTAGCCCTGGAGCACTGAATGTGACAGGCTTGCGGGAAGGACGCAGCGACTCATCTTTCAAAACTTATTCACCTGGATTTTTATTTGTTAAAAGAAGAGCAGGGACTTCGGCTGGGCTCTCCCACGCATGTTTTGCAAATGAGATGACGTGGGTGCTGGGCTGTGGCCACGGGGCAAGACTGGAAGTGGTCCTTCTCTTTGTGCCAAAGGGAGGTGGAAGGTAGGAGCCGGGAGGGGACTAGGAGGGTTTCAGTCAAGGGCAATGTGTGAATGGGAAACTGCTCCCCCTGCCCGTGGCAGCAGGCACTTCCTACCCGGCCTGCAGCCTCAGGGCCTTCGCGCAGGTGGTGCAAGGAACTGCCTCCCGGTTTGGGAAATTCTGGGAAGTTCGGATGCTTTTGCCTGGGAGAGGTCCTTCCGCTGGGCCCTTTGTCCTTGCTGTGCAGGCGCAGACCTTACCTTTCTCTGCAGACTATGGTGCATCTCCTGGATGCACCGACGTCTCCGCAACCTCGGCTGTCTGGGTTCAGATCACCTGTCCTAAGCTCTCCACCCCCCACCCCCCCCCCCCCGCCGTTGCCTGGTCCCCTCCGAGGCCGCCAGGCTCATCCTTGCACTCTCAGACCACCACTCCCCTATCCGGCCACTGTGCGCACACAGGAACGCCTCAGAGGCAGAGAATTGAGGACCACAACTCGCAAAATACCATGCCCTTTGTGAGACATCTCCACCGGCCTTCCCGCAGAGGGTTTTACTCAGCCCCCCCCCCCCCCCAGCCGTCCTGTCTCCGCTGCTGGCAAGGCCCTCTGTGTCACTTGCCCAAACTCCCCCCAGGTCTTCAGCCCCTCAGCCGAGCTCTGTCTGAACTCAGAGGTGTTCCACTTGGACCCTTTTGAACATTTCAAAACACTTTAAATTTTTAAACACTTGGAACAAATCTTAGAGGGTGATACTTGATAAAACAATCCATGGACGGTGGGAGGGGATGGCGCCATTCCTCGGGGGCCACGTCCTATGCAGCACGTGGCCTCACGGCCGTCCTTGAGTGAGACCACCAGAGCCCCCCCCCCCCCCCCCCGTGCCCTCACGCAAAGCTGCTTCGGGTAGTGTGGCTGGCTCGCAGTACAGCCAAGGCCTGGATGGGGGAGCAGATCCTGGCAGCAGGGGCCCAGCAGAGGGAGGGCTTCAGGGTGTGCACGGAGTTGGCCTAGGAGCTGGCTGTGACACTAAAAGGGACACATCTGGGGGCCACACGTCTGGCAGTGTTGCGTGGTGTGGGCTGAAATAGGGAGGCGGGGCAGGAGGTGAGCACGGTGGCCTGGGTGGTAAGTGGGAAGGGTCCAACATGCAGCATTTGTGGGGAGAACTGAACATCCAAGATCCAGATGCAGGCTGTAGAAAGCACGAACTTGAAAGGGACTCCCGTGAAACCTGTGGGAAGTATGGGGGTGGTGCTCACCCCTGCAGCAGAAGCCTGGAAGGGGGGGAGGGGGTGGGGCAGCAGTATGCAAGGATTGAGGCCACCGATGGAACTAGGTGAAAACGGAAGCTTGTCTGGGGGCTGGGAGGGACTCACGGGGCTGGCTGGACACTGGCTGGGGGCGTCTGAGTGCGTGGAGGGTCAGCTGGGCCTTGCCTTCCGGCCTCAAGCTCAGTCGGGAGCCACTGCTTTGGTGCGAGGTTCACGTGCATCCCATGCGTGCAGGTTCGAGCACACTCTGCAACCCACCAGGCAGGCCCAAGAGGACCTATGCTCACAAGGCCCCTGGGCTCTCCATGCAGGTGTCAGAAGGAGCTCCTTCGAGTGACGTCCAGACCTGTGTTAATCACATTTTCTAGCCGAAGCTCCAGGTGCACAACGGCAGCACCTGCACAGGCCTGGTGGGCAACAGACCCTTCACGCCCTGTGGCGGCCTCCCCGCAGCCAGGGTCTGGGACCCGAAGTCAGACTGGCCTGAGTTCCAACTCCAGCTGTGCGGCCAGCCAGACCAGCTAGCAGATGCCCGTGGGTCCGGATTTCTTTGCTTTCTCAGATTTATTTAGGGGGTTAGAGGCAAATCCATAGAAGACGTGTGGGGAGTTTTCAAAGAAAATGTGTAGTGACCTTCCCTATCTACAGAAGAGAATTCTAAGCTTGGAGCCTCATCTGATCACACATTAACTTCCTATTTGTGCACTAAGAAAGGCTGGTTGGCTACTGATAAACTGTGCTGAAGCCTGGTTTTGCCGGGCGGGGTCTTTCACTTTGCACATTTCAGGCTAACTCCTTCCGCTGGGACTCCCTTATGAACCCAAAACCGAGACATGAACGCCACTGATACCCCTTCCACCGCCCATGTCCTCACCCGCCCCAGCGCCTGCAACGCCTCAAACTCCGACCTCAGCCGGGGAGGCCGTGCAGACAGAAAGTGGGGCCGTGCGCACTGCCCGAAGGCTAAACAGATAGAACATGCCCCAAAAAGTGCTTTGAAATTACTTTGTCAAAGCCCCTCCTAAGCAGATAACAAACCTTGCTCAGAATCTGATTCATGTATTTCAGAGCCAACCTCCTTACTCAACACACTCCGCTCTTGACTGAACTTAGCAAATACCCCAAGACGAGCTTGTTTTTTCCCCAGATCCTCAAAACCTGTCAGTCATCTGACATAACGACATGATCCGGTTGAACACCTTCCCCTAACAAGAAAAGACCAGGACAAATAAGAGCATAAAAACATCAGGCAAATGAGGGCCATCCCACAGATGAATAATTACATAATAAACTATTAATTGCAGACTCTAGGAGGTAGGTATAAGAATTATTGACTGCAGGGGGACGTGGGGGGCTCAGTGGGCTCTGCCTTTGGCTCAGGTCATGATCCAAGGGTCCTGGAATCGAGCCCTGCATCGGGCTCTCTGCTTGGCGGGGAGCCTGCTTCCTCCCTCTCTCTCCGCCTGCTTCTCTGCCTGCTTGTGATCTCTCTCTGTCAAATAAATAAAAATCTTTTTTTTTCAAATAAATAAAAATCTTAAAAAAAAAAAGTGAAAGAAAAGAGGTTTTCTTTTAAAGTCAAAGTACATGCATTTTTGCCCACCCTTTAGGAGTCGGCTGGGAGTACGGGGCACCATGTGAGTTCCAATAGTTTCCAGGAATTTCTGGTTTTTCCCCTCTTCAGTTAGTTGCATTTCTTGATAAATCAGTTATGTTATCAGGGGAACTTCTCAAAGTATCAATGTCACGGTTCTCACATCCAAATAAAGCTGAAGACTGAAAAAAAAACAAAAAAACCACAGGGTGCCCAGCAGGCTCCGTCAGTAGAGGGCGCCACTCTTGATCTCGTGAGTTCCAGTCCCACATCCGGCATAGAGATTTCGTAAAAATAAAATCGTAAAAACAAAAAGCAACAAATGAAACCAAAAACGAAGCTCACAGACCCTGAGAACAGATTGATGGGGAAAATGGGTGCGGAAGGCCGAATGGTGCAAACTTGCAGTTACCAAACGAGTGAGACCTAGGGACAGAACATGCAGCCCGGCAGCTGCCAGCGGGGGCCCAAGCTGGGAGACCAATGTGGGGCTCAATCGCAGGACCCTGAGATCATGACCTGAGCTGAAGGCAGATGCTTAAAGACTGAGCCCCCCAGGTGCCCCAAATAAATAAAATCTTAAAAAAAGAAAAAGATTGTGATTATCGTCCAAAAAGTGTCTCCTCTTTAGAGCTCAGTAAGGATGCAGACATTCGGGTTCGAAGCAACCCGCTGGGAGGAGGGCCAGGTAGACACACCAGTAAGACAAAGCTGAACACAGGGTAACTTGGAAGCAGGAGGAGGAGCACGCCAGGCTCTATTACACTATTCTCTTTATTTTCAGTATTAAAAAAATTTTTTTAAGATTTTATTTATTTGACAGAGACAGAGATCACAAGTAGGCAGAGGCAGGCAGAGAGGGGGAAGCAGGCTCCCCGCTGAGCAGAGAGCCTGACGCGGCACTGGATCCCCAGACCCTGGGATCATGACCTGAGCCAAAGGCAGAGGCTTAACCCACTGAGCCACCCAGGCGCCCCTATTTTCAGTATTTTTGAAAATTTCCATAATAAAGTAAGTTTTTAAAAATGAGTTTTGTCTTGGTAGTGCTACATTATAAAACATTTTCTTTTTTAACGAAGACTTCCCAGCAGAAAAACAGCTTTCTGATGGACTCTGAGTTGGCACCTGAGTTCAATCGTATGCGTTACCTGGAAACTGACAAAGTAAGCCAGCTTCTGGAAACACAGCACCTAACTGCTGGGTGCTCTACCATGTCAGTGAAAGACAACCGGAAGCTGGAGGTTGAAGTAAAAGCAGAAACTCTGATAAATCTTAACTCTAATCCCAAGTATGCGTGCGGGCTCTAGAGTTGGCCACGTTGAGGCTGTATCCCAGCTCAGCTGCTTTCTGCCTACGAGAGAAGTGTCTTCTGGCTAACAGTAACATCCAGGAGCCTCAGTTTCCGTATGTTCGTGCGCGGGTGCGCACAATTTCCTGATCATAAAGTGCTTAGCTCGGGGCCTGCCACACAGTAGTGCTCAAGAGGCAATTCCACTAGCCTCTTACATGGATTCTGCGTGTATGTTTCTGTCCTTGAGTCTCTGTGGAATCGGGACGCACCTCCTAACTGCCGGCATGCCCGGGTCTCACCGCCAGTTCCTTCTTCACTGTGTAAGGTGACGGTGCGTCCCACGAGCGGAGAGCACCTACAACCCCACAGAAGGACATGGTATCAATCCTGGGAAGTCCATATTCCCAATCTCTGTTTTAAAATTACCATGAGGGGTACCCGGGTGGTTCAGTGGGTTAAGCCTCTGCCTTTGGCTCAGGTTATGATCCCAGGGTCCTGGGATCGAGCCCCGCATCGGGCTCTCTGCTCAGCGGGGAGCCTGCTTCCCCCCCTCTCTCTACTTGTGATCTCTATCAAATAAATAAATAAAACCTTCAACAAAAAATAAAATTACCGTGAATATAGGGTAACTGATTTGAAATTTTAAAAATACCAAAGAAGGAGCAAAACAGTTCCAACACCTCATGAACAAAACAGTTTGAGACATGTTATTTTTGTAAAAAATGGTTTATCAATTCCATTTTTGTATAAAACACAAGGGAGAAACCCAGCCAATCAACACCCAGGTGCTGCCACATGGAATGGGGCTTCGTCAAACGCGGAGCCTCGGGACACACAGAGGTCTCTCATTGCATCTAGTAACTGTCTATGCTTTTCCACCCGCCTCTCCGAAAACCTCCATACAGCCCCATGATTTCTTCTGTCCCGGTTACAGTACGATGACGGGGAGGAAGGCGTTGGTTAAAACCATGCTCTAAGCAGTTTTCTGCTGTCCCTTCTTGCCAATCAGAGACTTGTGGATGTGTGGGATCACACCTGCAAGGAAGCGCACAGAAACCGATGACCACTCGCACCTCGACGGACAGCGACCACACAGACTGAAGTCCCCCTCCACACGCCGACCCCGTGCCAGTACCTACCCCCAGGGCGCCCTCTCTCGTGCTCTAGAGCCCCACTGAAACTGTGCAGCACAGGGCTTTTATGGGTTTCGGGGTGTGCGTGTGTCAGCAAGCGTGTGCACACGCAGATTGCAGTGTACTGGGGCGCACTGAGGTGACCGCGGCCTTCCTCACGAGGGCCACGGGCGGCCAAGGCCAGAGGGTTAGCATACATACCGCCCCCAGCAATGGTGGCCTTGATGAGCGAGTCCAACTCTTCATCCCCGCGGATCGCCAGCTGCAAGTGGCGCGGAGTGATCCGCTTTACCTTGAGGTCCTTGGAGGCGTTGCCCGCCAGCTCCAGCACCTACAAAGCACCGGGGGACAGCACATCAGGGGCGAAGGCTCTGAGGGTCAGTGTGGACTCATCAGAGCATGAAAGATCCCTGCGGCGACTGGACACGACAGACGCAGGAAGCGACAATCTGGCTTGCATGTTCCTGATGCTCTCAGAGGGCTCTCCTTACTTCACTGGGCCCTTCCACAGCCGCCTGCTGCAGGAACAGGAGACGCTTGAGCAAGCGCCTGCTTCTACAGGAAGAAGGGCGAGGGAGAGACGATCCCTCTGCAATCATTTTCAATGTGAACGCCTCGGAAAAGCATTCTTTTACTGTGTCCCTGTAGTCTATTTTTGCCCAGCTGGAATTTATTTCTTAGTACTCGTAGAAAAGTTTAAAAACATAATGAAAATAATTTCTCATTCAGAGTTTTTTTTTTTTTAAGATTTTTATTTATTTATTTGTTAGAGAGAGAGCGAGCGAGCACAGGCAGACAGAGAGGCAGACAGAGGCAGAGGGAGAAGCAGGCTCCCCGCCGAGCAAGGAGCCCGATGTGGGACTCGATCCCAGGATGCTGGAATCATGACCTGAGCCGAAGGCAGCCGCTTAACCAACTGAGCCACCCAGGCATCCCTCTCATTCAGAGTTTTTAACATCAGTGGGCCCTATAATCTGCAGGCAGCATGCTTTATTCTAGAATGGGGATTTTCAACTGAAAGAACTTCAAAGTCCCAGCTGGCCATAAAACTGCATTTTTAATTTTTTTTTTTTGCCTCCCCAGACTATACTGGCATCGTACAACCTACAAAAACAAGTCCCCGGAGCCACATGGAGACAGAGCACCCGGAAGCCTTGGTGTGCACCGGAAGCCACGGGCACACTACCAACCACTGGGACCCCGCTCCGTTCTTTCCTAAACTCTGGCTTGTCTGGCAGGAGGCCGGGTACCAGCATCTTTCAAGAGCTCACCAAGTGATCCTAGTGCAAAACCAAGGCTGAAAAGTGATTATCCCTGACCTTAGATTCCAGTATTTTCTTTACTTCTACTAATAACTAACCTCCCCAACTTAAGTATCTGGAACATTCTGAGCCAGAAGACTATGCCTCCACACACGAGCGAATGCAGTGCGCCCCTCTTCAAAGTCTGCCGCTAAGCACACGCACACTGGGGGAGCTGCAGGAGAAGGGGGCAGACGTTCCACGCTGCCAACACTGTATCCTTGGCTCAGGACCTAACGGAGACGAGACCGTCTGCAAGTTAAGGACTTGGGGAAGTTAACAGCCTGGCAGCAGTGACAATAAACAGATCAAACTTCCACCTTTAGCCTTGGTCCCAACTACTGCTCTTCTGAGGAAGAACCTTCCCTGTTTCCCCCAAATTGGCCACCGCCGTCATCTGACTTGCTTGCTCCTCTAATTACTTCCCTGGCTTGGGATGTGGCTGAAAGAGTTTCAGAGCCTTATAAGTGGCCGGAATGGAGGCAGTGCTGATCCGTCACCCAACTATTAAGAATTAACTGACTTATCATCCTAAAATGTCAAACTGACCAAGATACAGCATTTTATGCATAGGACCCCATCACCATCATGTATCTGTGATTTTTAAAAAATGTATCCTCACACTGGCAAACCTCTACCCACTCCAAATCTTCACTCACCGGAGACTGTGGTCTAACCTCACAAAGATCACGGAGCAGCGATACGTAGTCATGGTTCCCTGCATTACTAGTAGAGCACTGAGAGTATGTGACACTTGTCACATCGCTTAAATGTACAGACTGCTGACCCTCGTCTGGACTTTAGACAGGAGTACATCAAGGTTCCTCTTGACCCCAGCAGCCAATAAGACGCATCTCGAAGCGTGCATGTTTTTTTGTCTTGAGCCCCAACTCCGTGGGCTCCAGCCCTTCAGAGTGCCGCCCCTGCCAGACCCCACACGAGACCCGTCCCACACACCTCCGCAGTGAGGTACTCCAGGATCGCGGCACTGTACACGGCAGCCGTGGCACCGACCCTTCCGTGGCTCGTAGTGCGAGTCTTCAGATGTCTGTGGATGCGGCCCACAGGAAACTGAAAGACAGACCATTGGGGTGGGAATCTCACCGTCACACCACCGCATGGGACCGAAGGCTGAGCGATGGGGGTAACGCAGGAGAGAAGATGGATTTGGTTGTGCGTGTCAGAAGTCACACCTATCTAGCAACAGAGCTCCCGGGACCTGTGCTTATGTCCTAGTAAGGAGCCCCACCTCTCCGTGCCATTTACTCTCCTGTGGAGAGAAGAGGCAGAACACCGCTTGTTCCAGATGTGGAACGCCACAGCCTCGCACAGAGAAACCATGCGCTGAGCATCCCGCGCACGCCCCACAGGACCTTGTGTCGTGTGGGGATCATTAATTCCTTCATGGAAGAGCCTCGTGGGACTTCCTCTCCCACTACCTTCCTTGGGCCTCGGCCACCCTTCTGTGCTCAGTTTTCAGAGGTGATCTGACAGCTAAGAGAAACCAACACCATTTTCTCACTGGGACTCTTCCTGAGATGAGGAACTTCCTCAGCTCCAAGGGGTCCTTGTTCCGCACCCCTGCGCCCAAATGCCCCACCCCTACATTGCTCTGGTACGGCAGCAGCTCACCCCCCCGCCCCCCC
>ML097100.1:0-21144 GCA_003697995.1 Taxidea taxus jeffersonii | reverse complement strand
AAAAAAAAAAAAAAAAATTGTGACCACCATGCCAGCCCAGCAAGAAATATTAAAGGGGGTTCTGTATGTGAAGAGAGACCAAGAGTTACATAGACCAGAAAGAAACAGAGAAAATCTATAGAAACAGGGATTTTACAGGCAATACAATGGCACTGAATTCATATCTTTCAATAGTTATTCTGAATGTAAATAGGGTGATGTTCCCATGAAAAGACACAGGGTTTCAGATTCGATAAAAAAGCAGGACCCTTCCATATGCTGTCTACAAGAGACTCATTTGGAAGTGAAAGGCGTCTCCAGATAGAAAGTGAGGGGGATGAAGAACTATTTACCACACTAATGGAACTCAAAAGAAAGCTAGGGTAGCAATCCTCATACCCAACAAATTAGACTTAAAAAAAAAAAACCTGTAGTAAGAGATGTAGAGGAACACTATATCATACCTAAAGGATCTATCCAACGAGAATATCTAACAATAGTAAATATATGTGCCTCCAAAATGGGAGCAGCCAACTACATAAACTAACTGTTAAATTAAGACAGAGAGCAACAAAAGTTGGTGAGGATGTGGAGAAAGGGGAACTTCCTTATATCATTGGTGTGAAGGCAAGCGGGTACAGACATCCTGAAAAAATAGTATCAAGGTTGTTCAAAAGTTAAAAATAGAGCTGCCTTATGACTCAACAATGGCACTAAGGGATATTTACCCTGAAGATACAGAGGTAGTGAAACAAAGGGGCACCTGCACCCCAGTGTTCATAGCAGCGATGTCCACAATATCCAAACCATGGAAGGAGCAAAGATGTACTACAACAGATGAATGGATAAGGAAGATCTGGTCATATATACAATAGAATATTACTCAGCAATCAGAAAGGATGAATATCTACCATTTACATTAACATGGATGGAATTAAAGGGGATTGTACTAAGGGAAATAAGTCAATGAAAGGAAGACAATTTTCATATGGTTTCACCCATATGTAGAATATAAAGAATAGCATGAGGACTATAGGGGAAGTGAAGGAAAACTGAATGGAGAGGAATCAGAAATGGAGATAAACCATGAGAAACTTTGCATGCTGAGAAGCAAAGTGAGGGTTACAGAAGGGAGGGGCATGGGTGGATAGGGTAGCCAGGTGGTAGGTATAGGCGGACATGTGTCATAATGAGCACTAGGTGCTGTATGCAACTAACGAATTTTTTTCCTTTTTATTTATTTATTTTTCTTTTATTTACATTTTTTAATTTAAATATATAATGTAAACCCACCACCTTCTCCCAATATGCCTTCCCCCCCACCCCCTCAGTTTGTTTTATGACATTAAGAGTCTCTTTTGGTTTGTCTCCCTCCTGATCCCATCTTGTTTCATTTATTCTTTTCCTACTCCCTTAACCCCCACCCCCGTTGCATCTCCACTTCTTCATATCAGGGAGATCATATGATAGTTGTCTTTCTCCGATTGACTTACTTCGCTAAGCATAATACCCTCTAGTTCCATCATGTCATTGCAAATGGCCAAGCTGGTGCAACCACTCTGGAAAACAGCATGGAGGTTCCTCAAAAAATTGAAAATAGAGCTACCTTATGACCCAGCAATTGCACTACTGGGTATTTACCCTAAAGATATAAACATAGTGATCTGAAGGGGCACATGCACCCAAATGTTTATAGCTGCAATGTCCACAATAGCCAAGTTATGGAAAGAACCTAGATGTCCATCAACAGATGAATGAATAAAGAAGATGTGGTATATATATATACAATGGAATACTATGCAGCCAGCAACTAATGAATTTTTGAACATCACATCAAAAACTAATTATGTACTATAATTACATTGTTGGCTAACTGAACTTAATAAAAGCTAAATAAATAAATAAAATGAGTTCCCTGATCTGACTCAATCCATAAAAGAATGAAAATGCAAATAACCTGTTATTAATTTCTTTACTACTATCATGATATTAATTTATTTATTAGTATTGTAGCAACAGAGACTTACAGTATCCCTGAGGTATGTGAGTCCATATTAACTGTCTCCCTCTAAATGTAAATTCAGCTATCTTTCAATCCATCCACTAAACATGCAGACAATAACCAAACAGGCCTCACCCCGCTCGCACTGAAAGCTGTCACCAGATCCTGCAGCATTTCTGGTTAATGGCTAACAGAATTGAGAGTCCCCTCCCCAGCTCACAGACCGTAGCTTGTTTCTCTGCTCCAGTGCTTGAGAATTCTGCCAGCTCAGACACCCCCTTCTCTCTGTGAACCCAGAGATCCTGAGACCACACTGTCCCACCTAGGATTCCGCCCCACTTCACCACTGAGCACCTTTCAGGCAACAACCTCTCTTACTGGAGCAGATTTGTAACCATTCTGAGTTTGCACTCTGGAGCATATCAGTTTCTGGTAGCTGGCTTATAGAGGCTCCCTCCCTACACCCCCTTCCCCGATGCCCCCACTCTTTATCTTCAGATATATCCCCTCAGTTTTACTTACCCATACTCCTACCTAGAAAAAGAGTGGTAACTTTTCTATTTGTAGAATTCCAGCAATTCTTTTCTTACATCTCAGGTTGAATCCGTAAGTATCGATACCTATTGATTTCATAGGAACCAGATAAAACGAGCTCCCCTATTCTTCCACCATCTTGCCTCCTTCTTTATATATTTATTTTAGAGAGAGAAAGCATGCAGGGGGAAGGGGCAGAGAGAGTGTCAAGCAACTCTGGGCTGAGCAGGAAGCATGATGCCAAGTTCCATCTCACAACCCTGAGGTCACGACCCGAGCTGAAACCAATAGTTGGATCCTCACTGTGCCACCAAGGCACTCCAGTGGAAGCTTATTATTTCTTTTTGTTGTCTGATTGCTGTGGCTAAGACTTCCAGTACTACATTGAATAAAAAAGGTGAGTGGAATTCTTGTCTTGTTCCTGACCTTAGTGGGGGAAAGCACTCAGCTTTTCCACATTTAGTATGATGTTTGCTGTGGGTTTTTCATCTATGACCTATATTATGTTGAAGTGTGTTGCCTCTAAATCTACTTCACTGAGGATTTTTATCATGAGTGAATGTTGTACTTTGTCAAATGATTTTTCTGCAACCATTGAAATGATCATATGGTTTTTATCTTTTCTCTTATTGATGTGATATATCATATTGATTGATTTGTGAATATGAACCACTCTTGCAGTGCAGGAATAAATCCACTTGCTTGTGGTGATTTTTTTAAAATGTGCTGTTGGATTCAGTTTGCTACTAATTTTGTTGAGGATGTTCCCTTCTATGTCCTCTAGAGGTAATGGCTTATAGCTTTCTTTTTTGTAGTGACTTTATCTGGTTTTGGTGTCATGATAATGTTGGCCTCATAGAATGAATTTGAAAGCTTTCTTTTCTCTTCTATTTTTTGGAATAGTTTGAGAAGAAAAGGTATTAACTCTTATTTAAATGTTTAGTAGAATTCACCTATGAAGTCATTTAGTCCTAGACTTTTGTTTGTATGGAGTCTTGTGATTATTAATTCAATTTCCTTGCTGATAATCAGTCTGTGCAAATTTTATATTTCTTCTTGCTTCAGTTTCAGTAGGTTATATGTTTCTAGAAATTTGTCCATTTCTTCTAGGTTGTTCAATTTGGTAACATGGTTTTTCATAACATTCTCTTATAATCCTTTGTATTTCTGTGGTGTTGATTCAGTTCTGATTTTATTTGAGTCCTCTCTCTCTCTCTTTCTTTACTATGAGTCTTACAAACAGTTTGACAGTTTGTTGATCTTTTTAAAAAAACACCAGCTCCTGGTTTCATTGACCTGTTCCAATGGTTTTTTTAAATTTTTTATTTATTTTTTTACTTTCTATTTTGTTTATTTCTGCCCTAATCTTTATTAATTCCCTCCTTCTACTGGTTTTGGGATTTGTTTCCTCTTCTTATTCCTCTTTTTTTTTTAGCTCTTTTGGGTGTAAGGTCAAATAGTTTGAGATTTGGAGATATATATTGCTTCTTCAGGTAGGCCTGAATTGCTCTAATCTACTCCTTTAGAACTGCTTTTGCTGTATCCCCAAATATTTGGACAGCTGAGTTTTCATGTTCATTTGTCTCTGTGTCTTTTTTGATTTCCTCTTTGAACTCTTGGGCACAATAAAACAAAGTGGATTTCTTGGTTTAATTGTTTAGTAGTACGTTATTTATCCTCCATGTATTTGTGGTTTTTCCAAGTTTCTTTTTTTTCCTTGTGGTCAATTTTTAGTTTCAATAGTGTTGTGGTTGGAAAAGGTGCATGGTATAAGTTCAAATTTTTGAATTTATTGATACTTCTTTTGTGGCCTAACATGTTATATGTTCTGGGTAATGTGCCAGGTGATCTTGAAAAAAATGCTTATTACACTATTTTAGGATAGAATATTTTGAATACCTGTTATATGCATCTGGTTCAATATGTCATTCAAAGCCACTATTTCTTTATTGATTTTGTGTATGAATGGCCTGTCCATTGATGTAAATGGGGTGTTAAAGTCTAATTGGGACATCTCTTAAGGACTGATCCTCGTCAGAGGAATTCAAATCTAGATGAATTTCTAGTAAGTATGTTACTGACTGGTCTATCACAGTTGCTAAATCAGGAAATGAATAGGTAAACTGTGGTGTGCTACTGTGACTAACTGCTCCCTCCCAGGGAATCCCAGGAGACCTGGATAAATTGAGAGCACAGCCCCTGGCTTCATTCACAACACTTGCCAAACTTAGATAAGCTCATTGCAAGAGAAGAAAATAACTCAAGAAATGAACATTTGGAAAAAAATAAGGGAGAAATTAATTTTGGGTGCTGGCAGCCAGAGGAGATGTCTGGTTAAATCTTATAAACCCACCTCTTTGCCTACAAGATGGACAGAGTTTTATGAGGAAATATTAAGGGAGAAAGTATTAGAGAGTAGGCAGAGAATAGGTGACCATGGACAGTGGTTGGTATGTGTTCAGCCTATGATCAAGGACAGGGAAGAGAATATGTGAGGTGTGATCTTCTCAGCATTCCATTGCTATTAGGGCTTTTCTGGTCTGACATTGGGATATTCCGGTCATTGCAATACACCTTCATCAATGCCTCAAGAAATATGATAAGAAAAAAACAATACTTTACAATTAGAATGTGGATTAAATGGTATTATCTATTTCTGGTTTTAATTGATCAGGTTTATAGTTGAACAAGAGGGCTGCTAACAAGGAAAGTAGGAAATTTAAAGTTTTGTCTAAAAGTGGAGAAATAAAAATGCATTTCTCATTACATTTCACATTAAATGTAACATAGCAGATCACCAAAAAGTTTTGCTGGTGAGGAGCTGGAAGCTAGAAATGCATAGTGTTGTTAAAAAAAGCTGAAAGATATTGGAGTGGCCTGAGGTATTGGTAATGAAATAGATTGTCCTGACACTTCAGCAGCCTCATTAGAATCAGAGGTGACAGGTAGAGATAAATCCTCTCAGCAGATGGTAAATTCCCACCAGTGTCAATTTTAAAATCCAGATTTTGATCCTTTAAAAAAAATTTAATGGTGAACTCTGGAATGTGACTGAGGGTCAGTTGATCTCATTAGTCAATGGTGAATTGCCTCAGAGGATGGGAAAAAGTTGACCTTTTGGGGGTGCTGGGATCTAGGTGGATTATTTTAAAAATGTTCCTTTCTCTTAAGTGCAGGATAATTATGTTTCCAATGGCCTGCTTTTCTTTCTTTCCCTTTTTTTTTTTTTACATTTTTTACAATGCCTAAGAATGTCTAGAGGAAAATAGGAAGGGCTGAATTTCCTACTAAAGTGGAAATTAAAATGTTCCTTTCTTAAAAAAGAAAATAAAATTTCTGTGCTCTGTAGCTTTCTGGGTTTAATGTGGTAATGCCTTTGACAGTTGTGCATTAAGCACTTAACAAAGACATTCAGATGCTCTCCTTTCTGAGTGTGCAATTCAACATTAGACCAATTCATTTCAGGGTGGAAAGCCTCCAAAAATGCACCTACCAAGCCTTGAATATCATCCTTTAGCTGAGCTATTTTCTGGTCACTTTTAGGAGACCCTGGGAGAATTTCTGGCCATCTGTTTTATTGTTGTGAGGGGAGGTTTTCTGTCTTATTTAACTACAGTATAATCACAGGAAGTGAAAAACACCCCTTAGCAGTCTCTGTGAGTAAAATTGTGAATGGCTGCCAATCTTTCAAATTGCCTTCTAAATTTGATAGGATCTTCTGAAAGTAGATCTAAAAGAGCTTTATAATTAAAAGAATCTGTTATTATACAAGGGAAATGAACTATTTGCTGTGGGGTCCAGGATACACCCACAGTGGAGATTGCATAGGAGGGCCCCAAACTGGTAGTACCTGATTACTGATCACTGGTTGAAAGGAGAAGCTGCAAGGCACAATAAAACAAATCCTCACCACCACCTGTTCCAGGTGTTTCTGCTACATTAATTCCTGACATTTAGCATTTATAGGAATAAACTGTATACCTTGGATGTGGAGGTCAGGGCATGGTATTTTCTGTAAATCTTCTAAGGAAAGAGATGATAAAACAAGTAAGTGTTTGTTTAGGGATTTTCTGATGATACTGGAAATTTGGGGAGCCGAAGAAATTTGTTGAGGTGATAGGGATGGATTTTGAGAGGGGGAATTTAGACCAGGGGCCAAACATCCAAAAAATCTTCTGGATGTTCAGAGACAGGAATTTGAGAATAATGAAATGTATGACAGGGTGGAAAGAGGGAATTTAGATGTGGATTTTATTTTGTGTTCTAAGTTTAATTTTTTTCATCTTGTTAAAGGATTCCCTAAGGCTAGCCATGTTATTCTTTTGTGTCTTTTTATGGAAAGACTTGAAGGTGACTTCTCAGGTTTAGAATAAATCTTCACTGTGAATGTGAGAGGCATTAGTGAAATGGGTGCAGAAGATACAGCATCCATAACTGAAAAGTTTACTTTCAGAGTTTTTATAAGAGATCAAAGAAATTTTTATCATAAGCAGTAAGTATAGTATAGTTAAAACAATGTCTCTTCTTTCTCATGGGAATTTGTGACACCTCTAGTCACAGATCCACTGATGTGTGACACTGGACAGGCACTACTAGAGTGGGACTTTTCTAGCAGTTTCAAGATAACAAAGGTTGAGATGACAAAGGCCCCTAATGGACTGAGACCTCTTATGACAAACTCCTCTGAGAGCAGGCATGACTGCACAAAGAAAATGCTATTTGTGACTTTGTATCTCAGAACCCAACTGTATTCAACTGGCCACTAGATTCATACCATTATGTGTTCCATCTGGATGATAGGGACCAGAGATTCTGGTCACAAAAACAAGCACTCAGGAAACAGAATAAGATGAAAGGAAAACTGTTTTTGGTTTTTTACTTAGAAAACCCACAGCAAAGTTTGACTAAACAGACACTGGTCCAGTAAGAACTATGAACTCAGTGATATGTGAGGCTGGCCCACCAGCAGGCTTATAGGAACTATGCTTGAGTTCTAGTCTGTTGACAAAAAAACCTTTTAGGATCTCTAAAAGTTAAAAAAGAGAGTTTTATTTGAGCCCAAGTTAGGACTGCTGCCCAGGAAACATACTCTTCGTGAAGAAGAAAGTACACTAGAGAATAAAAAGTTTTTACAGGGTTAAATACATTTTTTTTACATCTTGTAAAATCTCAAAAGATTATAGGTTAGCATAAAGTCAGGAATCACAAGTTTTAATGTCAAGGAATGCAGTGACTAGAAGCATTGATTGATATCCAAACAATAGGATGTTTTTTCTTTAGGCTACTCATTTACAAAACTGATGTACAATGTATGCATGGTGGCCGTAAATCAGGCTTTTGCTTTAAATGAAGTTTATGTACACTCATGCTAACTTAGAAATTTAAAATGCTCCCCATATATCAGGCCTTTAGAGAGGGTTTTTTTTTTTTTCCTTTCTCATCAACCCTTTGTGAAAAACTACACAAAAGACAGAGACAAAAGAAGGGCACCTGAGTGACTCAGTTGGTTAAGCATCTGCCTTTGGTTCAGACCATTATCCTGGGGTCCTGGGATTGAGCCCCAAGTCCAGTTCCCTGCTCAGTGGGGAGTCTGCTCTCACTCTGCCCCTCTATCCTGCTCATGCTCTGCCTCTTCCTTGCTCTCTCTCTCAAATAAATAAATAAAACCTAAAAAAAAAAAAAGACAAATAAAAGGCAGGGATGACTATCTCTGGGAGGACTGGGGTCAGTGGAAATGAAGATAATTTATAACAAATCTTTATCAAAATCACTATATGCAAGAGATTAATTCACACAAGTATTTTTCCCTGCTATTTTAAATTTAGACAAAGAAAAGGACTTTCACCATTCTTGCTTCCACCAGACTTTGCAGGCAGAGATCCAAGGGGCTTTTGTGGTAAAAATTTCTATCTTATGCCAGCTACTTTCAGAGGTTCCACGATCTCTCAGTTGCAGTAGTCCTGAGGTGGGCAGTGTCCAGCCAGTGGAGGATCTCATATTAGGCACTAAAACTGTAAGGAAGGAAGTTTTCCTTTCTTCTCTGCTTGGTTCTAGTCTAATAATTTAATTGACACAAGACAAATGAACAGATTTTAATATCAAAAATCTGGGGGTTTATAGAAATATGAGACTCAAAGAAGTGACTAAAGCAGGCATGTTTTGAACAAAAGGACAATAAAGGGGCACCTGGATGGCTCAGTGTGTTAAAGCCTCTGCCTTCAGCTCAGGTCATGATCCCAGGGTCCTGGGATTGAGCCCCGCATCGGGCTCTTTGCTCTGTATGGGGCCTGCTTCCTCCTCTCTCTGCCTGCCTCTCTGCCTACTTGTGATCTCTGTCTGTCAAATGGATAGATGGAATCTTTGAAAAAAAAAAAAGGACAATAAATTCACAAGGAATTGACAAGATGAAGAAATTTGGGCTTGTGTAGTAAATTGGTGGAGAAATAGGTTAGTCTATATAACCTTTGCAGCTCTAAGTTCTCTATCTCTTGTGATAAGTATATCTCTCTACCTTCTGGTATAAGGAGGGTACCTTTCATATGGAAGATCAACTTCCTGCTTTCAGAAAGACAAGGAAGGGTCAAAGTGTCCTTATACCAGCTGCTTAAGTAACTTTGATTCAAAATGATCAATATGGGGCACCTGGGTGGCTCAGTGGGTTAAGCCTCTGCCTTCAGCTCAGGTCATGATCTCAGGGTCTTGGGATCAAGCCCCACATCGAGCTCTCTGCTCAGCAGGGAGCCTGCTTCCCCCTCTCTCTGCCTGCCTCTCTGTCTACTTGTGATCTCTGTCTGTCAAATAAATAAATAAACTCTTTAAAAAATGATCAATATGCCAAAGTGGCATATTTTGGGGTGGCCTGCTCTGAACCCTATTAGTGGAAATAGAGAATAATTCTTTGTCAGCCATGACAGTGGTAGTTGATATAGGCAGGAATCATCAATGGATGTGCAAGTTGATGTGCAGAAAGGGAAAATTAATTTCATCTCTATCTTTCTAAGTTTTTAGCTAAGACTCTTTTATATAAAAGACAGATAGATTAACAATAGAAAAACAAACAGATGTTTAATAACCTATAAACATCTGTATACATGGGATATTCCCAAGAAAACTGAGTAACACACACAAATGGCTTGAGACAACACCTTAAATACCATCTTTACCTAAAGATAAAAGATATTGGGGTCAGAAGAGGAAGGAGTGGCTTATGGGAGGTTATTAGGGAAAAGCACATTAAATCAGAGTAAAGTTATTATGTAGATTTAAGTAAGTGACTTCTTCATTAATGAGGGTGCTTGTGACTTAGAGGCTTTCTTTTCTTCCTTATAGAGAAAGGGATACAGGCTTACAAATGGAGATTTCAATTAGAAGGGAAAAAAGAGGGGCAAACCAAGAAACAGAATTAACTCTACAGAAAAAAACTATTGGTTACCAGAGAGGAGGTGGGGACATGAGGGAAATACATGATGCATTTGTTGTGATGAGCACTGGGTGTTGTATGTAAGTGTTGAATTACTAATTGTACACCTGAAACTAATATTACACTGCATGTTAACTAATTGAAATTTAAATAAAAACTTTTCAAAAGAGATTTCCTTTGTAAATGTAAGTGTCCCTTACAAAAGACTAACTTCTACTCAGTTTTCAGAGCTTCACCTATGTCTGATGTTTCTTAAAATTAACTAGCTCAGGATAATCCTTATGCCAAACAAACACATTCTGATGTGTCATGTTCTGTTCCTCTTCAATGGAGGAAGTTTGGTGAGAAATAGGATATTGGTAATATTGGACTATATCCTTACAAAGCACTAATCAAACACAAAGAAAATGGCAATTTTTATTATAAAGAAACCTGGAAGAGACCAACTTGACCAGATGATCAGGATAACATGAACAGCTATGGTCTGGATCAACACTGTGTCCCTCATGATTGATGAGCTAAAAAAGGAGCAGCAGAAATTTTGTGGGATTCCCTGGCAAGCATGCTTGGCCAGAGACTGACCAGGGCAATGTTGAATGAGCCCAGGTTAAGGGACATTTTGGAGAAGGAAATACCTGAGAAGGACCAAAACAGCAGGAGACAGGAACTGTTCCAGATTGAAGGAAACTGATGCAATATTATACTATGATCTGAATGTTTGTACTCCCCTCAAATTTACATGTTGAAACCTTAACTTCCAATATGATGTTACTCAGAAGTGGGGCCTTGAGGAAATCACTAAGTCATGAAATTAATGCCCTTATAGAAGAGGCCAGGGAGAGTTTCTTTGCCCTTCCACCATGTGGGTGAAGGGTGAAGAATATGCTACTTTAATATATGCTTTTTTTGTCATAAGAATTATCTTAAGCCAATTATTTTGAGAAACTGCATACACAAAAGAAGCTCTGAAAGCAAAATAGAAGTAACCTTTTGTAAAGAAAATCTTCTTATAAAGGAAATTTCCATTACCAAGTGAGCTTATACCAGGTAGAGAACTATTACCAAAGAAAACTTTTTCACCTAGAAATTTACCAGCAAGAAACATCTGTTTGTGGAATATTTTCTCCTCTCACCTTTCTGTGAATTGCTTTGAAGCCCCACCCCTATCATTCCGCATTCCTATCCCAGCTCAAGCTGATATATAAGCCTTAATGGTCTGACTGACTTTTGAGTCTCATGTTTTTGTTGGGCCCCATATGTGCTTATGTAATTAAAATTGTTTTATTTCTCCTATTAATCTGTCTTATATAATAGGCAGGTCTCAACCATGAACACAGGAGGATAGAGAAAAAGTATTATTTCTCCCCTACATGAAGATAAAACAAGACACCTGCCACAAGAAAAGGACCTTCAGCCTAATCATGCTGGCATCCTGATCTCAGACTTCCAGTTTTCAAAATTCTAAGAAATAAATGTCTGTGTTTATAAGCTACCCAGACTATGGACTAAGACATATGACAACTAAATATGTTACTAGTTTCTGCATAAGATCCTATACCAGAAGGGAAAAAAATAACTTGTTGAGACAATGAGGAAAATCTGAATGGAGTCTATAGATTGGATGCTTGTGTTGTTACATTGGTGATTTTCCGATTGGGAAGGTTATAGATGGTGATGTAAGAGAATGTTCTTGTTTTTATGAGTTACACCTTATGGTATTAGTATTAGTTATTAGTTATTAGTATAGTATTAGTAGCACCATTTCTGTGTGTGTGTATATATATACACACATACATAGAGAAGGCTATGCATATGTGGATGGAGATAATGTAGTAAATAGAAATTTTAAGTGGAAAAGCTAGAGGTTTTTATACTGCCCTAGCAACTTTTCTATAGATTGAAAACTATTATGAAAAACTTGCATTAAAAAAAGCAAACAAGGGGCCTCTGGGTGGAACAGTTTGTTTAACATCTGACTCTAGGTTTCAGTTCAAGTTGTGATCTCAGGGTCATGATGTCAAGCCCCAAGACTAGCTCTGTGTTGAGTTTGGAGTCTGCTTAAGGTTCTCTCCCTCTGCTCCTCCCCCCGACCTCTCTCTCTCTCTCAAATAAATAAATAAATATTTAAAAATGGAAAAAAAAACAAAAATTCATGACCATTAAATCTTGTAAGAAAGAACAAAAATAGGAACTCAGAGTCCCAAATTAAACTAAATAAAACAAAACATTATAAAATGACACTAAGATAAGTTTTGAAATTTAAAAAAATGTTTATTTCATTCATCTAATCATTTCTCTTTAGTTCCATTACACAGCAGAAATTGTGTCAGGTGCTGGACTAATACCAAGATGAATGAGGTGTGAACCCTAGTTAAGGATACAGTTATGGATAAACATGATTAATAACTCCAGCCTAGGTGACACAAAGAATTCATGCTTTAATTGCCCCCTCTGCTCAAAAGATTGTAGCAATTACTGGTGTTAAATTAATTAAACAAGGCCATTAGCCATAACACCTTAGCTGTGTAGGTAAGCAAACCAAAACTAAGCCTATAAATGCCTCAAAGTTAAGAAATAAAAAAACCTAAGGACAACCAGTTATAAATAATCAACTACTCTATTCCAAATAATGCAACTCCTTAAAACCAATCAAATAATTTTCTTGTTTTGTTTTCACAATTTCTCTACAAAAATCTTTCCTCTAACTTCTGTGAGTTGAGTGCTCCTAACCACTTATGGTTTGTTACTGCCTGATTTGAGGTGATTTTTGCTAAAATAAAGTCTTAAAACATTTAATAACCCAGTTTTATCTTTTAACCGTGGTAAAATATAAAAAGAGAAAAACAAAGTGACATAGGTAAGTAAGCTCAAAAACCAGACAAACATTTCTATGAGCTGGAAGTTGAGCAGTTAACAGAGCTAAAGGGACAGGCTCTGATTTTGGAGATAAGTACTGTGGCCAGAATTGAGATTCTACCAGGAAAAAGATGACTGAAAACAAGTCCTATTTGAGCAGAAAAAGTTGGGGTGAAGGGAGAAAGGGCACTACCCTGAGTCAAGCTTGTAGCTAGAAGTCAAAGGCTGTGGTAAGGATCCTCCTGCCAGTGAAAAGTTAGAAACAAAACATGAATTTGAATTGGGACATTAGACAAGTGTAGGAATTGGAAGAAGGATAATCATTAACACAGATTGTTTTAGGTGCTTTACATATATTGATTAATTTATTTTACAACCCTATGAGGGAAGGATATGAGGTACAGAGAGTCTAATTAGTTTTACCAAGGTGATATCTCTAAGAAGTGTTTCTGGTTTTGTTTAATTGTTTTTGCCAGTGCTTTCAAGCATTACAGATTCTCCTTTAAGCCCAATGGTGGAAATTCTAGCATGCCTCCTTTTACATTCTCAATTAAAATACCTCAGATCCTATTAAATATCTTACTCTGAATAGAAATACAAATTTGTAATTACCCCTTTAATTTTTTAAAGATTTTATTTATTTGAGAGAGAGCAAGGGAGCACAAACAGGGGAGTGGCAGAGAGAGGAAGAAGCAAGTTCCCTGCTGAGCAGGGGGCCTGATGTGGGGCTTGATCCCAGGACCCTAGGATCATGACCTGAGTTGAAGGCAGACACTTAACCTGCTGAGCCATCCAGGCACTTTGGTAATTACCAGTTTTTAAAAAAACAGTTTTGTGCTGTGCATTTTTTCACACTGCAGTATCCCTAAAACCTGAAAGGATTCCATAATTTCTTTTAGAAAGCAGACACTTATAATGCAAGTTGTCCCTGACAGAGCATAAGAATCTATACTAGAATGAAGGTCAAAGGTGCAAAGAACTTCATAAAGACATGTGAAGAAATGCTGTATCACCCATGCTCTAATTGGCACAGGGACGAACATGATGTGAAAAAATATGGAACATCAGTGTCTGAATTGAAAGAGGTAAAGATATTCTAGGAACATGTTAGCCATTGACTTTTTTATATATAGAGAGTAATATACAATAAAATTGACATCTAAGTCAAAAGAATTCTTTTTTGATAAGCATAAAATAAAATTACATGTGATAACAAAGCATTATAACAAGATTTAATTGTCAGTTTTTCTTTAATTGGCACATAGGATGCCATAAAATATGGATTTCATAGAATATGAAACTTCCTATATTTCATAGACTATGATACATTGCTTTTATTTAATTCATAGTTCCTGACTAGGGATTGGTTCTGTGCACCACCTTTCATATACCCAATATCAATCCAGGGCAGGAGTGAGCTCCAAATTGTCATTAAAGATCTTCTTACTTGGAATTCTAGAAGGCCAGATGGAAACAACCACAAACTTATTAGACAGAAAAAGGTAAGCCCAAGTTTACCTGAAGCAAAAGAGAGAGGAAAATTCTTCTCTTTAAAATGAGCCTGTCACTTAACATCCCAAAGCCCATGACATGTAAATAAAATAGACAACAGACACAAAAATCAGAAAAGGAATTCTCTCCATGTAGAATTTTGCTTGTAGTGCAATATGAAAAATACTTAAAAGTAAAGCTGTCTGTGATGTTTGAGGAGATGAAGATGGAACTTGCATTAAAAAAATTATATTTAAAGGTAGCAACTAAAAGAAGAATGATATGAAAACTAATGTTGAATTTAAGAAATAAAACACTAATAGAAAAGAGAGAGAGAGAACCAAACCAAGAAAGAGATGTAACTATAAAGAACAAACTTATGGTTACCAGAAGGGAGGTGGGTGGGGGAATGGTTGAAGTAGGTGATGGGGATTAAGGAGTACACTTGTGATAAGCATTGGGTATTGTATGGAAGTGTTGAATCACTAAACCGTATACCTGAAACTAATATTACATTGTATGTTAACTAACTATAATTTAAATAAAAACAAAAACAATTTTTTAAAAAATTCTGAAATATGGTTTTCCCATTATTTTATTTTTTAAGTTTTTATTTTAATAAAGTTGGCTAATGTACAGTGTTATATTAGTTTAGGGTATGCAATATAGTGATTCAACACTTCCACACATCACCTGCTGCTCATCATGAAAAATTCACTCCTTAGTCCTTGTCATCTATTTAATCCATTTCCCTAGCCCCCTCCCCTCTAGTAACAATCATTTTTTTTTCTTTATAATTAAGATTCTGTTACTTAATTTGTTTCTCCCTCCCTTTTTTTACCCTTTGCTCATTTGTTTCTTAAATTGCACATATGAGGAAAATCATATGGTATTTGCCTTTCTCTGAGTGACTTTTGCTCTGTAGATCCATCCTTGTCATTGTAAATGACAAGATTTCAAACTTCTTTTTTTTTAATGGCTGAATAATACTCCATTACATGTATATGCCACATTTCTTTATTCATTTATCAATTGATGGATAATGGGGCTGCTGCCATACCTTGGCTATTGTTAATGCTCCTATAAACATAGGGGTGGATGTATCCCTTTGAATTAGTGTTTTTGTATTCTTTGGATAAATGCCCAGTAGAGCAATTGCTTGTTCTATTTTTAACATGTTGAGAAAACTCCATATTGTTTTCCAGAATGGCTGCACCAGTTTACATTCCCACCAACAGTATGAGAGTTCCTCTTTCTCCACACCCTCACCAACACCTGTTGTTTCCTGTGTTGTTAATTTTAGCCATGCTGATTGGTGTGCAATGATATTTCATTGTAGTTTTTATTTGTATTTCCATGATGGTGAGTGATGATGAACATGTTTTCATGTGTCTGCTGGCCATCTAGATGTCTTTTTTGGAGAAATATCTGTTCATGTTTTCTGTCGATTAATTAATTAGATTATTTGTTTTTGGGTGTTGAGTTTTATAATTTCTTTGTTTTGAATACTAACCTTTTATCAGATATGACATTTGCAAATATCTTCTCTCATTCAGGACATTGCCTTTTAGTTTGGTTTATTGTATCATCTCTTGCTTCTTATTTTGGTGTGGTCCCATTAGTTTATTTTTGTTTTTATTTCCTTTGCCTCAGGAGATAGATGTAGAAAAAATTTGCTGTGGATTATGTCAAAGAGGTTACTGCCAATGTTCTCATCTAGGATTTTGATAGTTTCCAGTCTTACATTTAGGTGTTTCATCATCCATTTTGAGTTTATTTCTGTGTGTGGTGTAACAAAGTAGTCCAGTTTTATCCTTTTGCATGTTGTTTTCCAGTTTTCTCAATATTATTTGTCAAAGAGACTGTCCTTTTCCCATTGAATATTCTTTCCTGTGTTGTTGAAGATTAATTGGCCATAATATGGATCATTCATTTCTGGGTTTTCTAATGTATTCCACTGATCAATTTGTCTATTTTTGTGCACATACCATACTTTTTTGATTACTATGATTTTGTAATATAACTGGAAGTCTGGAATTGTGATACCACCAGCTTTGGTTTTCTTTTTAAAATTGTTTTCTCTATTAGGGTTCTTTTGTGGTTACATACAAATTTTAGGATTATTTATTCTAGTTTCATGAAAAATGTTGTTGGTATTTTGATAATGGATGCATTAAATGTGTGGATTGTGGGAGGAAGCAAGATGGCAGAGAAGTAGGAGGCACTGTTTCAACCGGTCCCCTAAAGTGAGCTGATTATCTACCAAAGAACTCTGATCACCCATGAAATCAGCCTGAGATTAGAATGATACACTTCTGGATCTCTACAGGGGCAGAAGATGCCAGTGGACAGGTAAAGCAGAGTGGGAACATGGGACTGATATCGGAAGGGGGAGGGAGCCACCAGAAGTGAGCCATTGGAAAGCAATACCCCAATATGAGAGTGCCCTCTGATTGGGGACCAGCATTAACTTGGAGTCTTGTTGAAAGCACTCAAAAAGAGCAAAATATATTAAGGGGAAATTGGTGGAATCTGGTGGTTAGGGACAGGGGCTTAAGCCCAAAGACCCAGGATGGCCACCACTGGTGCTGAGCCAGAGACAGTGCAGTGAAGAAGCCAGGTCTTGGTCCCTGAGACGCCAGCACGCGTGAGAGCCGATGGGTGGTAGTGTGCATGAGAGATTCTGGTGTGGATGCCAGCTGGTGTTCTCTAGAACCATGGCCTTTTGCACTCTGTACACACACTGTGTGACCAGGGTCTGAGTTGCGCTCCACACCCTCCCCTGAGAGAGGTCTGTGCAGGCACTAGCTGGTGCTCTCTAGGACTGGGAGACTCTGAACACTCACAGCCTGGCCCTGTGTGAAAAACTCAGTGTGCTATCTATGGTTGCAACCTCTTTGGCAGTCTGGACCTGCCCAGACAGCCACAGCTGAGGCAGCCACTGGAAGCCAGCTCTCTGGACTAGTTCTTCTCCTGCTTTTGGTAACACTGGGGCACAATTGGGAACTCTTGGGACTCCTGAGACCGTGACTGGGGATGTGCTCTGCCAGTGGCAGAGAGGGAATTTAAGTGCTATGGAGCACCTAGAGGGGAACAGACTGAGGCTTCTCTCTGAGACAGAGGCCTGGGTGCAGTTTCCTTTCCTCTAAACCTCCAAAAAACCACCAAAACCCACCAACGAGAGGGAAAACAAAAAACAAAAAACCTACAAAACCTCCACAGAACAAAAGCCTGAAAAACTGGTTTCCTCAGAGCCAAGCCCCTTCATAGGGTGCAGGAGGACTCAACTCTAACAAGACTGCCTGAAAAACCATGGCAGGCCCCTCCCCTAGAAAGATAGCCCCAGTCCACCCCCCAAAAAACAAAACAAAACAAACACACAAAAACCAAGAGGACAACCACCACGACTTCATAGATACAACTTTTTTTTTAATTTGTACTCACTATTCTCATTCTTTTCAATTTCTTAATAATTTGTAACCTATTTACCATCACAATGAGATGTTCAGTACCACAAATTCCATAATAACCTATTAACTTGAACTTTTCTGATACATGTACCTGTTTTTCTTCTGATTTTCTATTTTTTATTTTATTTTTTAAATATTCATGTAGAGATAAGCTTCAAGGTAATCCCCTTTCCCCAATCAATGCTACCCCTATATATAATACCCCTATATATACCCCTTTATCTCAGGAAAGTTGAGTCCTTTAACAAAGATCAAGATAGATCCAGGAAGAATCAAAATAATCTTCTTAGCCCACACTGAGAATTTATAACCACCCTCCCATAATTTTCTTCTGTCAGTGTTTCTGTGTATTTGTTTTTGTTCTGGTAGCATATAAATCTTATATTGTGGTTCATTGTGCTGGGTTCTTTTTTTCTTGTAATATACTTTTGTTGGCCTTTTTGTTTTTGTTTGTATACTTTATAAATCTTATCTCTGGGGCCTATTTGGGCTGGGTGTTCTCTTTTCTTTTTTTTTTTTTTTTCCTCTCTCTCTCTCTCTTTTTTTCTTTTTTCTTTCTTTTTGGTGGGGACTCCCAATTGCTCAGAAGCATTCCAGAGTGCACCTTGCCTACACCACAGTTGATACATTCAGCTATACATCCATTCAGCCATCTCTCTCCAAAATGACTAGGAGGAGGAATGCCCAACAGAGGAAAAATTCAGAGACTGTGTCCTCTCCATCAGAGCTATTAGATATGGACATAAACAGTACGTCAGAAAGGGAATTCAGGCTAACAATTATCGAAGCAATGGTTAGGTTGGAGAAAGCCTTTGATGACAAAATGGAATTGATTAGGGGAGAAGTGAAAGCCACCAGAGATGATGTTAAAAATACTCTCAATGAGTTCCAATCTAATCTAAATTCTCTAACAGCTAGGGAAACTGAGGCAAAAAATAGAGTTAGTTATCTGGAGGACAAACTGATAGAGAAAAAGGATCAGGAGGAAGCCTGGAACAAAAAGCTTAGAAGCCATGAAAACAGAATTAGGGAAATAAATGATGCCATGAAACCTTCCAACATCAGAATTATTGGAATCCCCGAGGGAGAGGAGAAAGACAGAAGACTAGAGGATAGAGTTAAGCAAATTCTCCATGAAAATTTTCCCATTCTGGCAAATGGAACCAGCGTTCATGTCCTACAGGCAGAAAGGTCCCCCCCAAGATCATAGAATCTAGAAAGACCTCAAGACATGTGATTGTGAAAATGATGAATCATAATTTTACACAGGAGCTCTTGAAGAGATTCCTTACATACAGAGGAAGGCCCATCAGAATAATGTCATACCTGTCCACAGAAAGCTGGCAAGCCAGAAAGGGCTGGTAAGTTGTAATCAGGGCACTAAATGAGAAGAACATGCAGCCAAGAATACTTTATCCAGGAAGACTGACATTCAAAATGGATGGAGAGATAAAGAGCTTCCAAGACTGGCAAGGTAAAGAGTAGGTGACCACCAAGCTGGCACTGCAGGAAATATTAAGGGGGGTTCTATAAAAGAGGAAAAAACCCAAGAATATCATTGAACAGAAATATATGGAGACAATCTATAGAAACAAAGACTTCACAGGTAACACGATGTCCTTTAAAACATATCTCTCAATAATCACTCTCAATGTGAATGGCCTAAATGTGTCCATGAAATGGACGGGTTGCAGATTGGTTAAAATGAAAAGACTCATCTATATATTGTCTACAAGAGACCCATTTTGAACCCAAGGATACATCCAGACTGAAAATGAAGGGATGGAGAAGCATCTTTCATGCCAATGGGCCTCAAAAGAAGGCTGAGGTAGCTATTCTCATATCACATAAATTAGATTTTAAACTAAAGACTGTAGTCAGAGATACGGGAGAAAACTACATCATTCTTAAAGGGTGTATCCAGGGGTGCCTGGGTGGCTCAAGTGGTTTAAAGCCTCTGCCTTTGGCTCAGGTCATAGTCTTAGGGTGCTGGGACCAAGCCCTATATCACGCTCTCTGCTCAGCAAGGAGCCTACTTCCTCCTCTTTCTCCGCCTGCTTTTCTGCCTACTTGTGATCTTTGTCTATCAAATAAATAAAATCTTTTAAAAAATTGAAAAAAGTGTATATCCACCAGGAAGATCTAACGATTGTAAATATTTATGCCCCCAATATGGGAGCAGCCAATTACATCAGAAAACTGCTAATCAAGATAAAGAATTGTATAGATATGAATACATTAGTAGTAGGAGATCTTAACACACCACTCTCAGTAATAGATCATCCAAGCAGAAAATCAATAAAGGAACAAGAGCATTGAATGACACTTTGAACCAGATGGATTTGATTTGAACCAGATGGACCTCATAGATATACACAGCACATTCCACCCTAAAAAAGAATACTCATTCTTCACGAGTGCACATGGAACCTTCTCCAGAATAGACCACATACTGGGTCACAAATCAGGGCTCAATCAATACCAAATGATTGAGATTATATCCTGCATATTCTCAGATCACAATGCTTTGAAACTGGAGCTCAACCACAAGGGAAATGTTGGAAGGACTTCAAACACTTGGAAGCTAAAGACCACCTTGCTTAAGAATGCTTGGATCAACCAGGAAATCAAATAAGAACTTAAACAATTTGCAGAAACCAATAAGAATGAAGACACTTTGGTCCAAGACCTATGGGATACAGCAAAGGCAGTCCTAAGGGGGAAATACATAGCCATCCAAGCATCCCTAAAAAAATATGGAAAAATCTAGAATACACCAGCTGCCTTTATACCTTAGAGAACTGGAAAATCAACAATAAATTAAGCCAACTTCACACACAAGAAGGGAAATAATGAAGATTAGAGCAGAGATCAATGAGATAGAAACTAGAGATACAGTAGAACACATCAATGAAACTAGAAGCTGTTTTTTTGAAAGGATCAATAAGATCAATAAAGCATTGGCCAAACTAATCCAAAAGAAAAAAGAGAAGACCCAAATTAATAAAATTGTAAGTGAGAATGGAGAGATCACAACTAACACCAAAGAAACAGAAACAATCATCAGAAATTATTATCAACAGTTATATGTCAATAAGTTAAGCCACCTAGATGAAATGGATGCATTCCTGAAAAACTATAAACTTCCAAAAGTGAATCAGGAAGAAATTGAGAACCTGATTAGACAGATATCTAGTAATGAGATTGCAGCAGGAATCAAAATCCTCCCCAAAAACCAGAGCCCAGGACCTGCCTGATTCCCTGGGGAATGCTACCAAGCTTTCAGAGAAGAAATAATACGTATTCTTCTGAAGCTGTTTCAAAAATTGAAGGATAAGGAAAGCTTCCAGACTCTTTTTATGAAGCCAGTATTACCCTGATCCCCAAACCAG
>RCUC01100797.1:0-16617 GCA_003697995.1 Taxidea taxus jeffersonii | reverse complement strand
GTGTGTGTGTGTGTGTGTGTGTGTGTGTGTGTGTGTGTGTGCATGAGTGACAGTGAATAAAATAGTCAGACTATCAATATAAAAACTGAACTGTTTTGCTTTTCCATTTCCCCAACTCTGTAGGACCTTGAAAATTAGTTGCCTTATACACCCCAGGGGAGTCAGACTGGGGTTGAAGCCCCTCATGAGGTCCCACACCCACAGCTTTGTCACTGTTTGACTTGTCCCTCCACCTCCTGGAAGAGCTCCATTCATAGGGTGCTGTCATTATTTGACCTTACACAGAACCTCAAAAGCAATTTTCAAAAATAAACACTAGTAATTGTTTAATATCACCTCTACTTGAGGCTGTGATACTTCACAGCTGGAGCATACAAGAGATGGCCAAAAAAAAAAAATTAAAAGGAAGATCTGGGGAAAGGGATGTCCAAGGAGCTTTGAATCATATTGCTGGGATGTTGAAGGCCACACACACATGGCCAGGACAGTGTGCTTATCCAGGAAAGATCTCAGAGAACTGCAGTCTCTAACTTATGGCTTGGAGGCCTGCACAAACAAAAGAAGAAGGCTAAAGTCGACTTTTAAACTGTCTGATTGGTGAAGGTGATCCCTATACACACACACAGAGCTTCTCATGAATGGGTGGAAATGTGTCTGTTCAAACCAAACATTGGTTCAAGCCGATTTTCTCAAGTCTCTGACCAGCATCACCTGAGCACTAACCTCACTGAGCAAATTTCAGTGGCTGCACTCCACAGAGCAGAAAGATTTAGTCAAGGAAAGTCATTAAACAAACAGCAAAAATAACAATGGTGAGAACAACAACAACATGTACTCTGTAACAGCAATAAATTTTGGTGGGAGTAGGGAAGTAGCTTATTTCCAGAGTTACCACATTATATTACATAAAATGTCCAGGTTTAAAAAAAAGAAAAAAATATATATATGTATATATGTATATTTTCCTGTGTATAACCACACCTTCCTATTTCTTCGCTTGTTTTGTATATATATGAATATATAATATATAAATATAAAATATAGTATATAAACACATACGTTCAATATATAATATATATGTTTATGTATATGTATACATTTATATATTATACATTATATATTTATATTTATTTACACATTTATATAATATAAATATATGTATAAACATATAAACTTATATACAAACATATTTGTGTTTATATAAACATATATTAAATATATATGTGTTTAATATACATAACATACATGCAAAATATACATGTTCAATAAATACACATGTGTTTAATATGTATGTTTACATGTATATTAATATACATGTAATACATTGCATGTATATTAATATGTATATTTAATAAATATGTGTTTATATAAACATGCATGTATTTAATATATAATAATTTGATATATGCTATAATATATAATATATGTTTATATATGCATTTATATTTTATATTTATATTAAAAAATATATATATATATATATAACAGGCAAAGAAATAGAAAGGTATGGAAACCAAGCAGTCAGCAGATCTGCCCCTGAGACAGCCTAGATGTTGGTCTTACTAGACAAAGACATTAAATCAGTTAAAGTAAGTATGTTGAAAGAACTAAAGAAACAACATCTAAAAAAAACAAAAAACAAAAAACCACCAAAATAAAACAAACCAACAACAAAAACCATATCCCAATACATAGACAATATCAATAAAAGAAATTATCAAAAGAGCCAAATAGAAACTTTGGAGTTTAAAAAGATAACAAATAACATTAGAAAGTCATTAGAGGGTTTCTACAAAAATTTTGAACAGGAAGAAGAAAGAATCAGTAAACCTGAGGATATGTCTATTGAGGTTGTACAGTCTGGGGAACAGAAAGGAAAAAAAGTGAAGAAAAATGAATAGAGCTTCAAAGACCTGTGATATAGCAAGAAATGTACTAAAAATGCAAAATAAGAATCTCAGAAAGAGAAGAGAGTGAAGGGGTAGAAAGAATATTTGAAGAAATAAGGGCTGAAAACTTCTAAAATTTGATTAAAAAAAATTAAAAAGCGAAGCTTCATATCAATAAAGCTCAACAAATTCAGACTTGATCAAGTCAAGGAGATCCAAACATAGTCACATGGTCAAATTGTTGAAAGACAAAGACAAAGGAACCTTGAGAAAAGAGCAAGAGAATAATAACTCATGATGTACGAAGGATCCTCAATGAGATTAACAGCTGCCTTCTCATCAGAAACTATAGAAACCAGAAAGCAGTCGGAAAATGTATTCATGTGCTAATAGAAAAAGACTATCAATGTAGTCTTATATCCAGCAACACTATGCCTCAAAAATGAAGGAGAATATAAGACATCCTCAGACAAACAAAAACTGAAAATTTGTTCCTAGTGGATGAATTCCTACCCTGCCAGAAATAATAAAGGAAGTCATTCAGGCTGATTTGAAAATGCACTTGACAGTTACGTGAATGCACATGAAGAAACAAAGAGCATCAGCAAATGTGATTGCCTAGGTAAATATAAAATATAACATTAATGTATTTTTGTAACTCTTTGCTTCTATCTGATTAAAAAAAGAACTGCATAAACAACATTTACAAATCTATATTGATGGACTCATAATGCATTAAGATGTAATTTATATGCCAATTATAGCACAAAGGAGAGAAAAAGAAATATATATATATATATATATATATATATATATATATATTCAAGCAAGTTTCTGTATTTTATTGAAATTGAGTTAGTATTAAAATCAGCTTGATTTTTTTTAAGTTAACATAGAACTTATGGAATACAGTTAAAACAATGCTTAAAAGGAAGTTTATAGCTGTAAACGCCTGTATTTAAAACAAAAGAGGGGCTCCTGGCTGACTTAGTAGGTGGAGTATGTGACTTGATCTTAGGGTCACAAGTTTGAGCTAATCTCTACACTTAGAGATTACTTAAATAAATAAATACTTAAAAATTTAAAAAATAAAACAAAAGAAAGATTTCAAATCAATGACCTAAGCTTCCACCTTAAGAAACCAGAAAAAGAAGAAAAAACTACACCCAAAACAAGTACAAGAGAGAAAATACTAAAGGTTTGCATAGAAATGAATGTAATAGAAGGTAGAAGAACAATCATGAAAATCAACAAATCAGAAGTTTGTTTTTTGAAAAGATCAACAGAATTGACAGATCTTTATCAAGACTTGCAAAAGAAAGAAAGATAAAAAGAAAAACTTGGAAGACTTAACTACCAAAATCAGTAATGAAATAGGGGACGTCATTACTGTCCTTACAGAATAAAAGGGATTATAAGAAAATCCTAGGAAGAACTGTAAGCCAAAGGAACTGCCAGCTGAGTGACAATGGATGACACAGTGGGAACCAGTGTGAACAGATAACTACATGATGATGGGGATTGGAGGGGGCTCTAAACACACACACACACACACACACACACACACACACACACACAGACACACCTTAATATGGCCTAATGCCCAGAAGCTTGACTAAACATGAGCGGTGCTCCAGAGTAATTGGGGAAGAGTTCCTGCTGGATAGGCCTGGTGCTTATATTAGACTGCAAGAGAAAATAGAGAATTATATTATTTCTTCCACACTTGAGATTTCGTATATACTCCATTATCTTAACAAATGGAAATTATAATTTCGACAATAAAGTCAAGATCATGCATAATGGTAACACCTAGAGTGATAGCTACCATCACTCTTACAGAGTATTGGACTTTCAGTCTTTCTCTATCTGTATGTTGTGTGTAGAAATCTCAGATATGTAAGAAAGGTAATTTTATTTTCCATAATTCATCTTAATTTTTATTTCTAACTCTGTCTGAGGCAGAAAGTAGCTGCAGTCAATTCATGATTTTTCCCTGCCATGGGGTTGCATCTAAAATTTTCAGGGAGCTTACATGGCTTTACACTCCTACTGCCAGGTTCTCCTGCTGGTCCATATAGGAATCATGACCACATAGTCTTTCCAGATCTGGATCTACCTCAAGAACCTTGGGCAGGTTCCCTGTGTTGTTCTAGAGTTTTAGAAACATCTTGTGGTCCAAAGTCTTTCACCACAACTGAGTCACACCAGGGATAGGGAAAATTATGCTCCCTGGTTGATACTAGAACTTGGCCCAGATTCACCAGGCAGATGTTTTTTCTGTCCTGTATTTATTGGGCAAGGAAAAATCTGGGCCCTATCTAGCTTTCCTGAGGTTTGACTCTGATTTGGGGACACAGGTCTCCTATGAGGTCAAGTCTCCAAACCTGTCTAGTTTTATCATAAAACATTATTTCATTGTTATAGAGGAAGTATAATTTATTGCCAGTTTCTAGTTGTTGTATATTCAGATTGTATTAATTATTTGCTATTACATTACGCTCTCTTGAACATCTTAATAGTAAAAGCTTTATCCATTTTCATTGTTATTTCTTTAAAATAAATTCCTAGAATAGCAATTTACATGTTAAAGAATATGCATATAATTGGACTTTTCTATATGTTACCAGATCAAACCCTAGAAATTTACCTATGAGAATCCCTACTTCCCCACATGGTAGAAGATTTAGAGATACATTCGTTACACAAGTTGTATCTGTGTTATATATTTGTGTGCAATTTCTGTGCTCTTCATGATTCTGTAAGTTAAAAAATACACTGATAATTTTTAAAATAACCAGTGGAAAACCACAAACATAGTTAAGAGTTGAAAAGGATTTTTTTTAAAAAGCTAAACTGTGAGGTTGTTCATGAAGCATGTAACTAAGAGACCACTTCTTGGCAGGATTTAACAAGGTTACCGATCAGCCCTCCTCCCCCATTTATTGAGGTAAAATTCATTATAAATAAAAAAGGCCCATAACAATAATAACTATTTGTTTTAGTAAGCAGAATGGCCCCCTAAAGAAGTTCACACCTAAATCCCTAGATATGAATGTGTTACATTTCATGGCAAAGGGATTTAATGAAATAAGGAAGATTATGAATTTAAGAAGGGAGTAGGCCCTGTCCCAAATTATCCTGGTAACAGGAAGCTGGAGAGATTCCAATTATGAGAAGGATTAGTGCCTTGCTATTGGCTCTTATATGTAGAAGACCACATCCAAGGATGAGAGAGGGACATCTAGGAACTAAGGGAAGTTTCCAGCTGGCAACCAGGAAGAAAATGAGAACCTTGCTCTATATCTATAAGGAACCGAATTCTGCCAACAACCTGAATGGGTTTACAAGTGATTCTTTTCTGAGTCTCCACATGAGATCCCAGCCAGGGGATACTTCGATTTTCATCTGTACTTCTACCTATGTAACTGTAAGATAATATATTTATGTTGCATTAAACTGCTAAATTTGAGGTGTCGGTTACTGCAGCAGTAGAAAACTAGTGCATTGGCTGAATAAATAAATGAAAAAATGTACATAAATGAATACAAATGAATGAATAAATGAATCAAATGTGGCTTAAGAGTGGAAATTGTTATACACTTTTCTAAAAGAGTTGTGGATTCCCAGATCCATTTTACTTCCAAAGTCCTTTGAATCTTTCCTTTTACTCTGTAGATCCACATCACAGTTTTGTCCCATCTGTGGCTTCCAAGAGGAGACAATTACATGCTGGAACCACCATCTCTGCCCTCTTATAATAAATAAGATTTATTATAATTTTTAGTGTGTGGCAGGTACTTATGATTTCTCATAATTATCACTTGAAGAATGTGAACATTCCCCATCCAGCACACAAACTATTACTCTTCTCACCCAGTGAATTCAGAATTAAGCACCTGCATACATTCATTCTTTTTCCAACAGGTATTTACTAGACACCTGTCCTGAGTATAATTTTCTGCTAGCCTATGAAGCCATTACAAAAGAAATATAGATAGCTTCCAAATGAAAAAGTGATTTATGTTCTAGAAGTTTATTTCTAAATTAGGGCTTTAAGACTCAGAACACAATTCCACATAGAAACAATTCTAAAAACATTGACTCAGCACCTAAATCAGCCCATGAAAGCCCATTCAACTCAAAAGTTACTTGAATGAATCCTTTAAGAATTTAACCAGTATTTGTTTTTTTCTGTGGGGAAAAAAGTTTCAGTTCTTCAATTTGTAACATTAGGAACTCAACATTCCTCCTGGAAGAACTGACTCCTTCAGCAGTGGTATCATGCATCAGAGGCTCCATTGTATAATCCACTTAGAAAAAAAATCTTCTCTATATGTTAGCACCATCTTATTTTGTTTTGTTTGTTGTAGTTCTGTGTCTAGAAAACCAGTTATCCTTATGTTGGATCATCTTGTTCTCTCTTCCATGTCTACTATCTTCTCTCTAGTTGCTTTATTATATCAGATTCTGTAATCATCATTGTTAACCAAGCATCTGTACATCTGTCACATTAGCTATTTCGTTTCCTAGAAGTTCTAAATGGAAATAAATGGCAATTAATACTACAGAGAGGTCAGTGCACAGACCCAGAATCAAATTCTCCTTAACTTCTCACATATTGTCATTAGTAAAGGTGACTTTATAAATGTTACAGTCAGAGGGACTGATGGTCAGAAATTACCCATGATTTTTAAGACATCCAACCCGTGCCAGGAAGTGTTCTACTTGGAGACAAGTCATGTACATGAACCATTCCAGTATGTAGGTTGACAGATAACTTATAGAATATTGTAGCTATAGAGAGATGATAGGGTATAGACAGAGATAATAAGTTACATACAAAAGTAAGTAGAATAGACAGCAAATATTTTAGGAGTTAAGAAAATAAAATTCAGCTTGTGCTTGCTTCAACCATTCAACAATCCCCAAATGTATGGGTAACATCCTTGCTTACAATTTCGTCTCTTCCTTGTAGACTCCTTTTCCCCTATCTTAGCCATCTCTGTATATCTTAATCTTACCTGCCTTTATGGCCCAACTTTGTGCACAGTTTCTAGGAAACCTTCCTCACCTTGAGATAACCTGCCCTTCCTCTCATTTCCCCTGACACCTCATCACTGACATAGTAGAATGCAAATGGATAGGTGTGCTCAGAAGACTGCAAAAAATGGACTTTAAAAACCACTTTTTAAGCAAATGATGAGATAAGTTGAGATTTCTATAAAAGAAAGAAGCAGGGAGAACACTTCAGACATGGTAACAGTGGTAACAGAAGACGATGAACAAAGCATCGGGGCTGGAAGTTAGAGGGATGGCTTTCTGGAAACAGAGGATTCCTACTGAAAACAGCAGGAGATAAAATGTTCAAAAGTAGTTGGGGAGCAGATGGTTTGGGGCCTTTCACAATGCCTCAGGGATGAAGAGCTTGGACTTCATCCTGAAAGCAACAGGAAGCCATCACATGCACTGTTAAAGTAGGCATTTAGGAAGATTAATTTGACAGTGGTGTGTAAGATGGATGCAGGGAGCTTATTAAAAAGATATTTTAGTAATATGAAAGTAGCAGGTACAAATTCTAAAGGTCCTAGTCAAGTGTGCAACAATATAAATAAGACCCATAACTGTCTTCATTTTCTATAATTCATTTTAATTTCTGGAGCTAAGCCTCCATTTTACTTGCTGGAGAAAATTTACTCCAGTCATTTCTAGGCAAAATAAAGTCTTCTGTGTGTGTGTGTGTGTGTATTTTTCAGGGCTTTTAACTCCTTCATTTCAGGACATGGTGAAAGGAGTGGGAAGGTAGACATGGGAGATACTCATTTTACTTTCTCCACACCATGGTGAAGCCTGTTCCCGAGGTCACTCCTCTTGTTGTCCTTTATGTAGGTGTGGGACAGTCATTGGGAGAAGAGCCTGTCCACACAGAATCCTCCTTATGAGAAGTTCCCTTATTCTGATGTTGAGGACATTTGCAGGTCCCTCTTATCAATGACCCAGGCTCCAGAGCTGGAGGACTGTGGGCGATTTCAGTTGCTATCGATACCACTCCAGCCTGTGACACTAGGTGGATTGTCTCTAGCTAGCATTCGAATGTGAGCCACCTTGCGGGTTCTTCTCGATAACGGCAGCATGAAAGAAGGGGGTGGGGAGTTTGTCTCCCAGTTTTATGGTTTGCTATCTTCCATCCTATTCCATCAGAACAACTTTCTATTTATGGGTCCCCAAACTCAAATAAGAGGATCAGTGATGTCTTCTCTTAGGCCTTATCATGAGGGGACAGAAGGCAGGGCACAAATCTCACACTCATATTTATTTCTTTTTCTCTGGTAGCTTCTCCCTTTGTTGCTCTCTTTTTCAGCTCGAAGATTCTTTTATTAGTCTAGGTAGGAAAGTCACACATGTGGATCTGAATCTTCCAGTATCACCTCCAGGGTTTTGAACTCAAGAATCAAGACTTTCTACCTTTTCTGGTTCTACAGTCTGTCCATAGAGGCAATGGATGTCTCCTAACTCTCATCTGGAGGGGGGCTCTTAGGGAGCAAATGAGTGACTTAGGTGGAGTAGGAGGAGTGGGCATAGGTCATCACATCAATTTGTACTTGGAAATACTTTGCCACCACATAATTATGATATCCTCAAAGCCTAGACTTTAGAAGGAAGAATAAGAAGGAAAATTAATTGGCTGTGATTAGTGTTAGACTATGATGTAGATAAGAGAATTCAAAGAAAGTTTTTAAGATCTGGAGACTGAGTGGATAGAAAATGAATGAAGTTAAGAGTATTTGGAAAAGAATGACAAACATAAACTAGCTGTTTATGCCCTGTGGCTTGAAATACCTGAACCTGAATGAGAGCCACACATGTAGAATGTACATCAATTTTACTAGCAATCTAAGACGAACATATTCTAGAGGATCAAGTCCCTTAATCCAACTCACTAAATGGTTTGGCAATGAGCATATCCATTCATTAATTTAGCTTGGGGATTATGTCTAAGAGGATGACCGTTAACACCCATTTGTGCATGACTACTGGGCCACTCGGATGGGACTTGATGCTTGGCCATCAGTTGGATCAGCAGGTTGATAAGTGAATGTAGCATAAAGAACAGACTCAGCTGTAATTAAGGGTTATCCAACTATCAAACAGGATGGATTGCTCTTCTTGGTCCTAGGAATATTTCTAAGATATCTGCTAATAGTTTTTAGAATCAGCAACTTTCCTCCCCTGGAGATTGTGACAAATATACCACTCATTTTCTATACTTTTTATCTGTCATCAGAACCTCTGTCATTTCCTTATGACAGTTTGCAATTTCTTAAATTACTACTAATCTTCTACTAGTTACATTTTAAATTGATGACTTCCCTTTCGGGAGAGCATGCTAGACCCCTAGTGAGATGTAGAAAGCACCCTCGAATTGCTAGCAATATGTTTGTGAATCATCTCTTAGGTGGCTTATTTCCTGCCACGATTCCTGCAGATGGCTAATCTTATCCATTTTATGTTGATTCCTGTTAGTGCTAACCTCCAAGCATGATAATATCTGACTCTGTCCTAATTTTAGATTAAGCTTTTTGGTTTTTTTGTTGTCATTGTTACCCTTCAGCCTTCCTTTCTAAATTTCCATATTTCTGGTGTTTGCCAGAATTTTAAAAAGAAAGTGGTGGGGATTACTGCTTTCAGTTAAGGGTATATTGAGAATTTGATATGTATTCCATATTAAGCTAATTAAAATAAGAATATGTTAATTGCAGTCCTGCTTCTGTTCATACCACAAAATCTATCAATTATAATGTATTGAATGTACTCGCTGGTGTTTCTTTTTTTTTCTGTTAGACTTGGAGCTTCATAAAGCCTGTTGTTCATCTTAGTGACTGGTTTATAATAGGAACTCAATATATATTGAATAAACAAATATTAGTAAATTACACATTAAAATAAGCTAATTGTAGAGGCTTAAGGGGTTCACTACATAACACATTTTTCTTTCCTTGCGCAATTTGGTTTTCCTTCCCTGATGAAGACCCAGGAATTGCGCAGATAGAGATAAAAATAGCAGCTCATTGCTCTGTCCCAAGTGCTCAGAAGAATGCTTGGAACACATAAGTAGTCAATGAATATTTGGTGGATGAACAAATTCATAAAAGCTAGATTGAAGAATGTAGCATAAGGGACAACAACAACCAAGTTGGCTTTCTAATATTTCACTTCAGAATTTAAGTAACCCATCCAGTTCAAGGAAAAATCTGGAAAACCCCAAACCTCTCCTGCAGACATGTACAGACTTCTTTCTACAGCAGTTCCCCTAGGCAGGCTGCTTCTAAAGGTGAGTGAGGGCTTGCCAAGCAGGGAGAGTGGGTGAGAAAGTGGAGAGAAGCCCCCTCATAAAATAAAAGATCATGCGATGAAGTCTCCTTTGTAACATTGATAGCTTCTGGCTCCTTTAAGTCACTGAAACTTACAGTTAGATGTATAATCAACAGAAGCTGTCCAGCCCTGGGGAACATAGTCAAAGGAACTAGGAGGAAATAGCATTTTCTATTTTTTTTACTGTGTTCAAATATGTAATATCACATAAAATACATAACAAATACAAAATAACAGAAAATTTACCATATTAACCATTGTTAAGTGTACAGTTCAGTGACCATACTTAAGTGCATTCATTTTGTTGTTGTAGCCGTCACAATCATCCATCTCTAGAATCCATTTTCATCCTGCAAACCTGAGACCACACATCCATTAGACAATAACTTCATATTCTCCCATGGGCATAAGCCTTAGCAATCTCCATTCTACTTTCTGTCTCTATGGATTTGACTATGGCAGAAGGGGGAGATTTTTAACAATCAGTATTATCACAAATAAATCCTCGATTGGAGGATGAAATTTAGACGTGTGCTTACAATAGGCTTCTTAACTCTAAATAATTCCAGCATTAAACTCACTCAACCGCCTGCCACGCACAGTTTCCTCCCATGCACTTGGCTTCTGCCACAAGGCAGCCTAGGAAATGAGGGTGCAGGTTAGCTCGCTCTGTGGACAGGCAGTCCCTGACTGTGCAGGGTGTGCAGAACGGCCTGGACTGAGCATGTTAATTCTTCCTTCAAGCTGCCCAGGGATGTGTGACAAGACTTCCCATGGAAGAGAAGGTGGGAGAGGCCAAGAGCCTTACTCTGACGGAATCCCTCCGCAGGTCCATAAGGCCAAAGAATGTCAGGAAATGTGGAAAGGAAACCTAGTAATTTGATCTCACTTTCACATTAATTACTGTCCAACCAAAAAAAAAGGAAATCAGAGTCAAAACTAGGATATGTTTGGAGGACAATGGCAATTAGCTGCAAATTATATCATGTTATCATCAAGTCATATTCATCCATTTCATACTATTAAAAAAAAAAAAACCTGACTGCCTTAGAAGTTTATTGCTGACAACTTTTATATATGTTTGTTTCTAAGTTGACTTTTTTTTTTTTTTGTATTGCAGAAAGAGAGAGTAACAATTCTACAATCGCAGGCTAAAGAGATTGTTATCCTCCAGAGATCACTTTTTTAACCCAAAGTGAATCAGTGGCCCGTGTCAGTCGCTGTCTAGATAAGCTAAGGTAAAGCATTTGCAGAAAACGGAGTCAGAGCTGGGAGAGGGAGGGAAGGGGCCAAGCAGACTCTCCTTCTCTATTTGCAGGCCTTCCTTTCCCACCAAGAGTAACGGATTCCTGAAAACACTCTTTTGCACATCTTCTCTCCCAAAGTTATTCAAAATTGCAGCTGAAGCTAAAGCCAACAAAAGACGTGCTAGGGTAGGTTACTTTATATGGGCTCTAATGAAGCAAGCATTTGCACTGCAAGAAGCAATGTCTCTTTGTTTAAAACAAACAAACAAACAAAACAAAACAAAACCAAAAAAACCCTCTGGTTCCTTCTGTTACCAACACGCTAAGAACAGGTAACCTAGGCATTTGTTTGGGTTGTGGCTGACTTTAAATGACTGTACATTTTTTTTCTGAAAGCTTTTAGGGTCTTAAAGATTTTTTACACCTGCCTAAGTTAGAATGCACTAACAGTCTAAGGTTGGAAATCTGACAAGCCAGCAGTTGGAGAACTGACTTCCCTGGAAAAATGCCCAAGGACCCTAAATCTCAACAATCCTTGCACAGGTACTTAATCAGCTCTCCTGAGGTTTTTCTCCCCTCATCTCAGAAGATCCTATTGCATTTGACATTCCAAGAATCTTAAAAAGAATAGGGGACTTGCTGAGGCAATGATGTAAAAAAAAAATATTTTGCATACAAGGAGAGCTGCTCCCATGAAATCCACTCTTGCAGGCCACCTATGGTGTCACACAAAGATTTTTCTGACTGGTGGCCCTTAAATATAGTTCCCACACACTTGTGTAGAAACAGCGGCTATTTTATCTTTAAACAGAAACTGATGCTTTTATACCTGGAACATCATCCTGGGAGAATAAGAATTCTTGCCTAAGACCTACTTTAAGAAAAACCAAGTGGAATTTGCAGCTCCTCTGCTCTTCAATGCAGATTCTGTTCTCTTCTTGGAGGATGAGGCTCTGCCTCTTTGTTCATTTCTAGGGAGGGAGGAGGGAGCATAAGCAGATGAGCAAGCCCCCTCTGGATAGCCTTCCTCCTATCTCAGAAATGGCTTCCTGCTGCCCATCACCCCCTTATTCTCCCAGCCTTGGGCTCTGCTTCTTGTTCTTCTAGCCCTTCTTAGGAAAACTCTAGAAAGCTGCAAGGGAGCTGACCTGGTAGGCCCTGCCGGCAGATGTGCATAGCCTCTGTAGGCCTGAATTTCAAAAATCTCTGAAGGCAAATCTTATTAAGCATTTTGTTTTCTTTAAAAGCACTGATGCATTTTGTATAATTCCCCTTCTGAAAAAGGTTATTTCACCATTAGTGGACTTTTGAAGCCGGTATGTCACTCAGCTAAATAAATAAGTGGTGATAGAAAGCAGGCTTGAAACACATAACTAGTAGAATCAAATTAGTAATTTGAAAACTGGATTTTAGGGGGTTGGTCTCTGCATTTCTATGGCCTACTAAGCTGAGACAAAATCCATTAATAATTGCTGATGACACTGTTTCACCTGAAGATGATTTTTTTCTAGGCTTGGGTCTATTCTTTCTTTTGCAGGTAGTTAAAAGTTTTCATTTAATATAAATATTATGCTCGGAGGATGTCGGTATCCTTGGGTCTTAGCAACTTTCGGCTGACCTTTGTGGAGGCAGGTGACCTTTCGCTCTGATGAGGTGGAATAGAAATCCCACTTTCAATAAAAAGAATGACCTTGAAATCTCGCCAGTTTACAGTATCTGGGAATAACAGTGTCCTTACTTCTAAAGCGAGGAAGTGATACGGCAGGTATCTCAAGAGTTAAGTGCTAATAATACGTGGAAAAGCAGTTAGTGTACTGCATAATCAAATCCAATAACTCTCAATTCCAACAGTGAATTGGGAATCAGATTTCCTGCTCTAGTGCTCTTTTCTACTTCCTCACAGGGTGACCTTGACATAGCTACTTAAACATTTGAAGCCTCAGTTTCCTCACCTTAAAAAAGGGAACCTAGAAATGAGACATTGGTATGTAGAAATGGCTAGTGCTGTGTTAAGCTTGTGGTAGTTTTCTTTTTTTTTAATTTAATATGTAAAAGTATTATCATTTATTTATTTTTTTTTATTTAAACATATAATGTAACCCCATCCCCCTCTCCCAACCCCCTTCTCCCCCCACCCCCCTCAGTTTGTTTTATGACATTAAGAGTCTCTTTTGGTTTGTCTCCCTCCCAATCCCATCTTGTTTCATTTTTTTCGGCTTTATGGAGATATAATTCCATTGCATGCAATTCTCTCATTAAAGCATGTAAGTCAGTGCTTTTCATGTATTCACAGATACAGGCAACCATTAACATGGTCAATTTTAGAACATTTTCATCACCTGAAAAGGAAAATCCTGGCCCTTTTCTTATCATCTCTCTATTCTCTTACCCTTAATCCCCCAGTCCTAAAAAATCCCTAATCTACTTTCTGTACCTACAGATTTTCCTGCTCTGGACATTTCTTATGAATGGAATCGTATGATATGTAGTCTTTTTTGTGTCTGTGTGTTCTTTCACTTAGCATAATTTAATCAAATCCATCTAAGTTACAGCATGTATCAGTACTCTAATCTTTTTCCAGGCCAAAGAGGATTTCATTGCATGGATATACCACATTTCAATTAGCCATTCTCCACGTATCCATTCAAACACTGGGTTGATTCATCTCTTAGCTATGACAAGGAACACTACTATAAACACTTGTGTAAAAATTTTATGCAGACCTATGTTTCCATTTCTCTTGAATATATACATCTAAGGAGAGGGATTGCTAGGTTGTATGCTAACTCTACATTTAATGGTTGAAGAAACTGCCTTACCCTTTTCAAAAAAGGCTGCATCATTTCATTTTCTCACTGGCTATGTACAAAGGTTCTTCTTTTTTTAAAAAAATATTTTATTTATTTATTTGACACAAAGAGAGAGGGATCGCAAGTCGGCAGAGAGGCAGGCAGAGAGAGGGGGAAGCAGGCTCCCTGCGGAGCAGAGAGCCTGATGCATATGTGGGGCTGGATCTCAGGACCCTGAGATCATGACCGGGTTAAGCAGAGGCTTAACCCACTGAGCCACCCAGGTGCCCCAATGTACAAATGTTCTTAAGGGGTTTTGGAACAAGACTCCCAGAATGTGGCACTTTGGCATATGGATTATTCTGAGCAGAAGACAAGGCCCAAAAAGCTCACGAAGAGTTTTTAACCTCCCCTTTATTTGCTTAAGAGAATTTAGGTAGAGGGCTTGGTTCAGGAGGAGAGTTATCACCAGAGATAGCTGCAAAGAGTACAGGCTAGGTATGAAAGCTGGAGGGAGCTCCATAGGGCCTGTTCAAATTCTCTTCTGTGTTCCATTGTCTCTGCACCGCATATCAAACATTTGCTTACCAAAACATTTGCTCTTCCCATCTTCCTGTGAATTGTCTTCCTTCCTTTTGAAGCCCCAGTCTCCTTTCCTCTTCTCCTTAGCTCAGGATGGCCTATAAGCCTTAATTGCTTGACTGTCTGAGAACCTCTCCCGTCTCTGTGAGGCTTCCATACTTATGAAATTAAATTTGTTTTCCTCCTGTTAATCTGTTCTATGTTGATTTAATTAATAAGCCAGCCAAAAGAACCTAGAAGGAGAGAGAAAAATGTTTCCTCTCCTACAGCTCCAGTTTCTTCACAACCTTCTAACCACTCGTTATCTGACTTTTGATTCCAGTCATCTCAGTGGGTTCAAGGTGATTTATTTCTCATTGTACGTACACTTGATTTGCATTTCCCTGATGATTATGATATCAAATATCTTTCTATGTGCTATTTGGTCATTCTTCCTTGAAGAAATGTCTGCTCAGATACTTCACCCATTTTTAAATTCGGTTATGTGTCTTTTTTGTTATTGAACTATAAGGATTCTTTATATATTCTGAATATAAGTCCTTTATAGATATATGCTTTGTAATATTTTCTTCCATTCTTTGGCTTTCTTTTCACTTTCTTGATAATAGTCTTTGAAGCACAACATTTTTTACATTTGATGAAGCCCTCCACTTGATTTATTTTTTCTTTTGTTGTTCATGCTTTTGATATCATATCTAAGAATCATCTACCAAATCCAAAGTCACTGAGATTTGTCCCTATGTTTTCTTATTAGAGTTTTCTAGACCTTACATTCAGGCCTTTGATCCATTTTGAATTAATTCTTGTATATGTAAAGGTTCAATTTCATTCTTTTCCATGTGAGTACCCAGTTTCCCCAGGGCCATTGGTTAAAAAGACAGTTTTTACCCCCATTGGTTGATCTTAGCACCCTTCTTAAAAATCGGTTGACAACAGATGTATGGGTTTATTTCTAGATTCTCACTTTTACTCCATTAATCTCTATGTCTACTGTTGTGTTAGTACCACACCAGCTTGATTAATGTTACCTTGTAGAAGTTTTGAAGTGGGAAGTGTGAGTCTACTTTGTTTTTCTTTTTTCAAGATGGTTTTTGCTATTCTGGGTCCCTTGCAATTCCATATCAATTTTAAAATTGGCTTGTCAGTTTCTACTAAGAAGGCAGCTAGGATTCTGATTGAGTTTGTACTGAATCTATAGATCAGTTTGAGGAGTATTACCATCTGAACAATATTGTCTTCCAAACCATGAACACAGGATGTTTTCTAAGTATTTAGACCTTTCATCTCTTTAAACAATATTTTATAGTTTTCAGAGTATAACTCTTATTCTTCTTCTATTAAATTTATTTTAAATATTCTATTTTTATAATGCTATTATAATTGGAATTGTTTTCCACATTTCATTTCAGATTGTTTAAGTGTATAGTAATACAATTGATGTCTGTACATTGATCTTGAATCCTGAAACCTTGTAGAAGTAGTTCATTGGGTTGTTTTGTTTTAGTGTATTTGTTTAGTGTATGTTTTAGGATATTTTTGTATATAAGATTATGTCAACCGCAAATAAAGATAGTGTACATCTTCCTTTCTGATCTAGATGCCTTTTATTTCTTTCTCTTGCCCAATTGCCCTGGTGAGAACTTTAAGTACAATGTTGAATATAAGTGATAAGAGCAGACATTTGTTCCTGGAAATACCCAGTCTCTTTACGATTTACCATACTTAATTTACCATTAA